>WEIV01030161.1:0-12862 GCA_013390005.1 Calyptomena viridis
TTCCAATATTTAATTGAAAAAAAACCCTGGTAGAGAATCTTTTTTAGTTCTTTGGAAATTATGAGGTGAAAATTGAGAAGAAAAAGTTTTAATGCTTACAGTTTCAAAGCTGATGAGAAATTTTTTAGATTGAAAAAAAAAATTCAAATAGATTTCTTCCTAGCAAACATTTAGATTTCAGTAGGTTTCCTCACTTTTTTTCATTAATAGTTTTTTACATAATCTTGTGACTACGAATCTGCTAATTATGCAGATGTGAAAACATGGGATATATTCCAAACTGTTACTTTTTTTTGCTTGGAATGAGGTCTGTGTCCATAGGTCCTGAGCACCCGGTTGTGAGAGGTTTCACCTGAGGATTTAATATCTAATATTAAAAATATAGTTAGGGGGGAGGCCCATTTTTTTCCAGCCCCCTGTCCATGCTGTTCTCTAACAGTGTAAAATAACAGCACTGATCAGAGCACCAGAGTGACTCAATAACAAAGAGCAGATCGGTTATGGGATCGTACAGCATTTATCTGTTACAATATCTTCTGGGAAACTCTAGTCCTGGAGCGAACTTTTTACTGCTTGTTACATGTAGTTAAGGGCAAAAACACTTCTGCAGCCTCGAAAACAACTTTACCATATTCATTAGACATTGCAGGGGTGACGGGAGCATGGAATCGCTGTGTTTCTCCAGAGGAAAGGCGGGATCTTACATTGCCTCCAGGAGACTTTTAATTCGGAGGCACAAACAGTTTGATGGCCATTAAACGTAACAGCTGGCAACACAAGGAGCCAAGAAGGAATGTGGAGCCAAGGAATAATATTTCTGCTTTCCTGGGATGAAGTGTGAGAGAGTTCAGTGATACTCCACACTGGATGTCCAATAGATAGTAACAGCAAGTGAGACACTAACTCATGAGTCACCCTCTGTGTCTTCGGAGTAACAGTGATGGAAAGTGAACTTTTTGTGTTATGGGCTGGCAGAGGAAGTGCTGGCTGTGGAGCAGGGATGCTGGGAGCAGCAAAAAAGTCCACAGAAGAAGCGATAATTGGGTTTTAAATCCTTAACCAGGTCCTGTTTAGCAGGAGGGAAAGGGGATCCTGTTCTATCTTGTGATGATTTGGCTGCTTTAAACAAAGCTGTGGTTCTTGAGGATTAGGGGATTGCTCTGTCAGAGCTTCTTTTTCACTACAAAATCTGCTTTTAGTGGTTGTCAATCACTATTTAGACATTAAGTCTGGTATAATCCTTCAAATGTTATCCTGATTTTTTAAACACGGTAAATGCTCCATCCCTGGAAGTGTTCAAGGCCAGGTTGGATGGGGCTTTGAGCAACCTGGGCTGGTGGAAGAGGGATCGAAAGCAAATGAGCTTTAAGGTGCCTTCCAACCCAAACCATTGTATGATTCTATGAAATAACATGGAGGTTATAAGAAGACAGAAGCTGGTGGTTTAGAGGTGGCCCATGTTGGTGTCCAAGCATTGTCTTCATCTATTAGTTATCTATCAGTGTCTGCCTTGACAGGATTTCTAGTTTCAGCACTGGGGGTAAGAAAAATAATTCAGGATTATTGTTATTTCAGAGAAGGAGGATTTGAAAGTGAAGTTCAAAGTCCCAGGTGTGAATCTGCTCTACACGACTCAGGCAGTGTAAAAGGGAGTAAAAAATGGGATAAATTATCCTTTTGTTTTGCTCACTCATAATGACTTTTTGCACTTACAGAGAGGAGTAAAGAGACCTTAATAAATATAAGAATCAATTTTATTTGTGTTCTTTAATTCCTTGGTCTGCATACTCGAAATGCTGATGAGCGCTGGAAAGTGAAATCTAAAGAGAAACACACACTTGTAACAAAAGAACACGTTGTGTTTGAATTTTTTTTCTTTTTTTCTTTTTAGATACAACAATTAGGTCTGGAAAAGAAGAGGTGAAAATACGTGCTGGCAGGGAGCTCTGTAGCGTTTGAAAACACTCTCTGCAGTAGAGTCTCAGAGTTTATCACTTACAGTTCATGTCTGGTGTGGAAGAGTCCTGATGCTCCTGAGGGGAAAAAATATCTTGGGAAAGAAGTTACCTAAAAGTATGAGCATGGGCACACGTATGTGGGCACATCTGAGTGTGTGTGCACATGGTGGATCTGCCTCATGCTGAAACCTTCACGTATAAAAAATGTAATATGTGACATCTCATAATATTTTCATATTGGGTAACTACAGAGAATATTTTGGCAAGGGTGCTTAATCTAAAATGTTCAATTTTAATCAGCTTGAACTATGGTCTGTCTTTCTGCAAACTGAAAACCACCAATCAATTTTCCTTTATCTTTTTTTCTGTTTTTCTTACCCAAGGCGATGCCTTTTGTAAAAGGGTATTTATTTTTAATGGATTTTTTAATGAATTTTTCAGTCAAGCTATTAATAATGCCATTAATTATAGGCAGCTTGTATTAAAGTGCATGCTGGCCTCTTAATCCTGACCCCCAGCTATTGGCTCGCAGCTAATCCAGCCCGGCGCTTGGCAGCGGTGCCGGCCGCAGCCCGTGGCTGCTCGGGAACAGGGAAAAGACGGGACTAAAGGATAAGGAGGGATGGGGAGGAGCGGGGAGCGGGGCGAGCGGCTTTTGGAGTATATACTTTGCCAGAGGCGCTGAAGTTTAAAGCCAGATGATATGTTAGTGCAGTGGGGATAATCCTGGAGATGCGGTGCCAGCACTTGGGAGGACCTTTCCCGGCGGAAGGCTTTGCTGTGCCTGACAGCCCTGGCCGGGTTGATAACCCCCAGGAGCCCCGCGCCGCCTTTACCTGGGGCGCTTGTGCGCGACGGCCGCTCCACTTCAATCTGCTTAAAAGATCGGGCAGACAGAAGGCTCTGGCCGCATAATAGATTCCTTTCCCTTCCCCAGGCTGCTCATCTGACAGGGTTGTTACGAAAGTTGCTAATTATCGGCTGGTTGGAAGATAATGAAAGGGCCCCATCCTGTGCGGTCAGAGGAGAGAAAACTCCTGTCATTAGGAGCAGGACCAGATCCAAAGAGTTTCCAGCCTTTGTGCATGGGTGCACATCCCTGCCTTTTGATTTCTGGGGTGATTGAAGATGTTAGAGAGATCTTAGAATTCATACCTATGAAGCTTTTTTTTTTCTTTAGTGTATAATTGTTCTATTTATTCCTGCACAGCGTTTTGCTTGGTTTGTCTTTTTGCGTTGCAATTTCCTTCCACATACCTTAAGAAAAAGAAAAAAATTAAACAAAAGATACATTATTCCCATTTTAAACGTTTGTGGAAGAAAAGATGGTGCATTTGCCCTGTTGCAGAGCTCTCTCTGGATTGCTCTCCACAGCTGCAGGGTGCAAGTTTCATATTCACGAGCTCAGGGAGGAAAAAGTCTTATCTGCTGAACATCAGGCACCCATAGAGATGTTAATCTGATATTTTATGGTAATTAATTTGAGCATTTAAATAAGTGGCTTGGCCACTGGATTTCTTTTTAAAAGCCAACAATACAGGACACGAGACAGCTCTTGTCCAAAGAAACAGAAAATCTGGAGCTGAGACACTCCGGAGAAAAAATAAACTGAGGTTTTGTTTTTCAGGTTTCCCTCATTTTGTCTTTGTTTTTCTTCTTGAAAGGATTATATAATTCTATCTTACACACATTTATCATCAAGTCCAACCATACCTTGGGAAGGTGCTTGAATACTGGTATGTGTTTGGGGATTCCCTGCTCAACAGAGACTTTGGAAATCCTGCAAGCAGGGCTGTTTATGCAGCCTGAGCCCAGCTTTCCCCATGCCCAACACTAATACCCCCAAAGTCTTTCACTCTTTCCAATCACTGAGCAAGATTTTAACTGCAGCCCCAAAACTGGAGCTTTCTCTGAAAAAGAAGTGACAGCCTTGGGAAACAACTGGTCCTTCTGACACTGCATCCATGATCTTCCCTTAATTCTCTGTCCCTGTTTGTTTTCCAGAGGAAGAGCTTTGTGTCTCAGTGACTGTCTCTGGATCCAGGTATTATCATTTAATAACATGGATACAGGTATGATTTCAGCAATGACAAAAGGAGGTTTTCCTGGTAATGGTTTGCTTTTAACACTATTTCTCGATTTTCTTTGCCTTTTTTTTCCCTTTTGTCAACAGATTACTTTGTTTTAATAGAACAGGAAAAATCAAGGTAGTCTAAACATATTCCCAAACAAAAAAACTAACCGAGCACTGGATTTTGTAACTTATGTTTCTCAGTTTCCTCAAGAGTTTACAGCTTCTCTTATTCACCAGTGCTGCCGTCACCATGTCCTGTTAGGTAACTTGTCTTACCTGACAGGTAAGAAATGAAGAGAAGGGTGGAGGATCACCATGAATGGGTGCTGACTTTCTTAAATCTTGCACCAGAACACTAATGTGGGTAAATCAGGCACAGAACACACTGTCCCAGTTATTGTGCTGTGTCTCAGCTTCTCTCCAGTGTTACTCCAGCTCCAGCATTGACCATTGAATCTAGTGGGGTGCCCCTCCCCACGACAGGAGGTTAGAACAAGATGGTGTTTAAGGTCACTTCCAACCCAAAACATGTGATTCTATGATTCTACATTGTGATAGTCTGTTGTAAACCACCAGATTAAGAGAGTGCAAATGTGTCCTGGAGACATAGCACACATTGGATACTTCACCCACATCACCAAAGAGAAAAGAGTAGTCCCATGTAAATAAACTAAAAATACAAGGACATTGTAGGGCTTTTTTTCTTAGCTAAAGTTTTAGTTTTAAATTGGTTTGGGGGGCTTTTTTTCAGCCTATGTGAGAATATTCAAGATTTGGCTACTGGAAAAGGAACTGAAACAAATGTATGGTCTTTTTAAACAAAATGCAGAAAATATAGAAAGTACTTCCAACAGCACTTCCTTTTTTGCCTATGTTTTTAAATAAAATACAATGCAAGACAAATGAAACTAATTTGTCTTTGCTATTTTTGTGTACTTTATGTGTTTTCTACTTGTTTCTTGTCAAAATCAGAACAGAAGATATACAAGTACAACAAATAAGTAAAGACCTTAGGGCCTTTTATACAATTATAAACTCGTGGAATTGCTTGGGTTGGAAAAGACATTTAAAATCTAGTCCAATTGTTAACCCAGTAGTGCCAAGTTCACCACTAAACCATGTCCCCAAATGCCACATGTACACATCTTTTAAATCAGGATTGGTGGCTTCACCACTTCCCTGGGCAGACCCTTCCCAGGCTTGGCAAACCTTTGAGTGTAGAAGTTTTTCCCAATATCCGATATGAACCTTCTCTGGTTCTTGAGGCCGTTTCCTCTTTTCCTGTCACTTGTAACCCGGCAGCAGAGCTTGACCCCCACCTGACTGCAACTTCTTTTCAGGAAGTTGTAGAAAGAGACAAAGGTACCCCCTGAGCTCCCTTTTTCCAGGCCATAGCTCACTGGAAACTCAATGGACCAGTTATCAAATCTGAGAGAACTACTTGGATAGTTGGGATAATGTCAGTCATGTCCCTCTTCCCACACTTAGTCCCTACGCTGATTGATATTCTGGAACTATTGAGCTCACGGGTAGGTTTGTATCTAATTTTTAGGTGGATTGTGTACTTTTGAAGATTTACCCAAAGGAAGTTCTGGAACTTTTGTGATCCACCTGTTGGTAGTATCCTCTCTGCTTGCCAATTTTCTGAGACATCAGAGATTTTACAGTTCTGAATGAAAGAGATATTAGCCTGTTATTCCAAAGGTCAGATTGAAGCTGAGTTTGATCAGACAAGAATGAATGAATAACCATATGCTCTGGCAAGATAACTGTAAACATATATAAGAGAAATGAGTGAGATGGTCTCAGCAAGGATTCCTGAGCCATGTGATTTCTGTGGCATCAGAAGGTTATAAATTACTCTTAAACTTGTTGTGAGTTTAAAATGGCCCAGTTTGGCTCCAGTATTTTCTACCTTTCACTAAATATACATTCACACACACATCTGTCTTGATAAAAGTGAGGACTGTGATGATTTTCAGAAGCTTTAAACTTCAGTTTAATTTTTTCCCCACTGCTCAAGGAGTAATTTTACCAATTTTTATAGAAGGATAAAAAGGACGGGAGAGAATAAATTCATTTGGCTCAAATTAATTTGGGGTACATTTCTGCATAATGCAACTGGAAAGTTTCTCCCACAGGATTTCTCTCAGTTTGGGATATTTTTTTTTTAATTCACACTAATTTAGTAAGCTGTAAGTGCCTAGTTTTGAGGGTAAAAAGAGTTACACCTGTGCTCCAGCTCTTGCTAAATTGGACCTTGATTAATTTTTGTAAATCTATCTTATTCCTGGCATAGCTCAGGAAAGCTGTCAGTCCCTGCCTGGAATGGGAACCTGAAAGGCTTTCAGCACATTAAAGAGTTGGCTTTTCAGGTCAAGGCTGAGATCCAGTGAAAGGGAGGGAGAATTGCATTGTGCTTGCTTGACCTATGCAATATTTTATTTTTGGATAAACAGAGCACTGCAGCTTCCAGTTTCTTTCTGATCCGTCAGGCTTCACAAAGGCTGCATTCAGCAAATAGGGCACACGGTTTCAATATGTGCTCTGTTTCTCTTTCTGTCCATCTCACTCCTTTTTTGTGAACCTCCTCGTGGACTATATATATTTAATTGCAGATCTCATATGAATCTTTTTTTTCCTTCCTGATACATGAAATAATAATTAAAAAAGAGTTAAATAATAGTTTTTTGTTTTTCTCTACTTGCCTCAGTGTGGGTCAAGGATTTATAACCTTATACCAAAATTTGCCTTCTGACAGGAGTAGTTTACCTGAGATCAAGCAGTTGGATCATGTAAATCTGTATAACTCTATTAATTTAAACAGACCTCTCAGATTTATACCAGCTGAGGACCTGGCTTAGAGGAAGAACTTCTCAGAGAAAGTGTCCTCTAGCTGGAATAAGCAGTTTGGCTCCTAACAGCAAATTAAATTTGTTTTTAAAATAAGAGGTGATATAGTGCAGTATCCTGAGTTGTAGCAAGCTTTTCTCCTGGCATTTCAATGGAAGCCAACTTCCAGAAGACTGGATTAAAGAAGGGAATTAGGGCAAAGCATCATTCACATACTGCTCCTGGTTTCTCAAAAAAAGGTAAAAAAACCCCATTCAATATTTGCCAAATAGAATTCTCCCTGTGAATAACTGGTAGGACATTTGCTGACTGGTGCAACTGCTCACACCATTCCTAAGGAGCTTTTCTCCACCCTGACTGATCTTTCCAAAATCAGGTCAAAAGCTTTCAGATAAATAGTTACTGAGGCTAAAAAGGGTGGGACTTCAAAGTGTGGAATATGTGTTCCATAATGCCATATAATCCTCCAGTTACCTCTAATGGGAGTCCAGAAAGGACAGTAATGTGCTGCCTATTTTTCTGGAATGTGCTATAATAGGATCATCTCAGGGCTTCTTTTTTATATATTGAAAAATGTTGATTCTGGTGTTTCCGAGTTGCCATTTCAGCCACAGATCAGAATATTGTGATGATCTTCCATTCATCAGGAAACACATATTTTAGTCTCCATGTTCTGCTGTGCTGCATTCCTGCACATGCTCAAGAAGATTCAATTCCACAAAGTTGCAACATAGTGGAAAATAAACCCCAAAAATATATTTTAGTTATTTACTTTCAAATGAGGTAGAGTAGCAGTCTGTACTAATCCTTTATGTACAGTGAGAATCTCTGGTATTTCGCTCATACGTGGGAAATTCAGACCTTCATTAGAGATACCTAAAAATAGATGAGATTAGGTTCAACTTTTTGGTCGTGGCCTGCTGTTGGCCTGAGCATTTTATGGCACAGCATTCACATTTTTGAGGATATCTTTTTTTTCTTTATAAGAGATGGTTATTTGTATCATGGAATCACAGAATGGTTTGGATTGGAAGGGACCTTAAAGAACATCTAGTTCCAACTCCCAGCTGCTACAAATGTTTGTTGCCTACTGTACACTATGGATCTCTGATGTATAAACCCATATAATTTTATCGCTATTTGCAAACTCATATTCAATTATTCAATTCCACAGTTAAAAATTAAAAACAACCAAAAAATCTGCTATAAAGTACCCTAAGACCAGAAGAAGATGTCAAATACTGGCACATTAACAGCAAATCACAGTCTCTGTGCCTCTACCAAGTCTGAAGTAATTTGCAGGTTGAAATCATTTCATTTTTACGACAGATGGGGAAAAAAATCATGATTCTTCCCTGCAGAAGAAAATGCCCTTAAAACAAAAGCTGTTGAAGAGATTAAAAAGATCAGAATAATTTGTTAAGCATTTTGACACTGTGTGTGTCCAACCACAGTTGTCTCCTTCTGGTGCAGAAGATAAATGGCAATGAATCAAGACCTCGTAGTGACTCTGTATTTGCTGTGCCTGTGACTGGAAATGACTCTTTCTGAGACTAAATTATCATGAAAAAAGGGCTCAGCATAACTCAACATTTTCTCTATTTGCATTTTTTTTTTTAGTTTTCCCATCCTTTTCTGATTCTAATAAGGATTTAAAAAAGGATACCAAGATGACCTATAGAAAGCACAAAACAGTATTTTCTGGAATTAATGTGCAGAATATACCACGCAAACTTGAACAATGTTCATATCCTCATGTGAATGTGGACGATGTGCCTGGAATCCAATCTCTCCATGGAAGATAACCAAGTTAGAACAACGCAAGAGCCTGTCTAGGACTTCTGGCACCACTAGAAATTAAGAACTGTGTTTATCATAAATCTTTGCAAGGTCCCAGAAAGCGTGGGGATAGTTTCTGCTTTACTATATATTAAGAGACATCCTTTTTCCCAGAGAAACTACAGCCTCCTGCAGGACATGAGTAGCTTTTTATTGGAGATTCTCTAATGGCAGATTTTCCTGTGGCTACTCATTTTCTAGTGTTTTTTCCTCTGCAAACTACATGAAATCCCCTTATATAAGCAATGCTCTGTCTCTGGAAGCAATCACATATTTTTATAGCCAGAAAAGAAAAAACACACGTTTGATTGTTGAATCTAATTTTCTGTGTAAAACAGGTGATAAAGTTTTACCTATTAACATCTGTTTTGAGCTAATTATCCATTTCTGGCTAAAGTATATCCCTTGGTAAGCCAGTCTTTCTTTATATGAAAACACCGAAAATTGAGGCATTCATGCCACCTTTTTGATGCTTATGTCTTGTCTTAGCCATGATAAGAATTGGTCTTCTCTTGTTTTTTCCTTGTCTAACTTCAGCATCTTACTATCAGACTATCAATATTTTTCTCTGTTACATAAAATGTTTACTTAATACCTCATATTTTATTTAAGAAACACAGATTGTAAATTAAAACCTGTCTTGCAATCTTCTTTGCAGACCATTAGACAAAATGAGACTCTCAATTATCCCACTGTAAGACTTAACTCTGAACCACGTCCAATTTATCACATCCCTTGAAGAGGCAGAGAGTGTAAATGAGCCCTGGTGGACTGACAGCAGTTTCACCAATGCAGTACACAAAAGCAAGATAGTTCCTTGATTGCCCACTTCATTCCTAAGTTTCTTGTCCAAGGATTACTAAGTCTACCTGACACAGCACAGTATTAGACATCATCATTAAGATGCTTTTTCTTTTGTCTGAGCTCTTCTCCCTGCTTTCCAGTGAGAGGTCACCTGGGGATGGTTCAAAGCTGCACCAGGGTAGTCTTGGACTAGACATTATGAAGCATTTCTTTACCTAGAAGGTGTTCAAGCACTGGAACAAGCTTCTTGGAGAGGTTGTCAATGCCTCATGCTTGTCAGTGTTTCAGAGGCATTTGGAAAATGCCCTTAAAAATATGCTTTAACTTTTGGTCATCCCTGATGTGGTCAGGCAAGTGGAACTGGATGATCATTAGAGGTGCCTTCCAACTGAAAATATTCTATTATAAAGGTGGCACAAGGCCTGCATGGATGAACAAGTAGCTCCCAACAAAACACAAATAGAAGGCTCAAAATGACTCCAAAGGAAGAGTGCAAGATATGGAAGCAAGGGGGGGTGATGAGGAAAAGTGACACTGTCCACGTGCAGGGACAAGAATATTTAAAAAAAACCCACCTGGAGTTGAATTTCACAGGTGACATGAAGTGCAATAAGAAAATTTTCCACAGGAACATATGCAGCAGAAGGAGATCAGGGAGAAGGTCAGGGTGCTGTTGAATGGAGTTGGTCACCTGGTGACAAAGAACACAGAAAAAGATGAAACACTTATTGCCTTCTTCGTAGGTTTTTGCTAGTCAGAGTAATCTCATGAATTCCTGAGTCTTAGGTAGACAAGACCATCTGCCTGGGGGAATTCCAAAGCAAGGAAGACACATCTTTGGTCAAGAAGAACCAGGTTAAGGAACATTTACAAACAAACTGAATATACACATGTTCACACAGGACATGTTCACATGTTCACATACACATAGGACCTATGTATATGTACCCTTAAGTGCTGAGGTATGTGGATAAGGTCATTGCAAGGACACTTTGATTTATCTTTGAAAGGTGACAGCCACTCTGCAAGGTTCCTGAAGACTATTAGAAAGTAAATGACACTCCTTATCTTCAAAAATGGCAAGAAGGAGGATCATAACACCTTCAAGGAAAAAAAATATAGGACTAAATTTCTCAGAAACTCCACCTCATGTAGTTAAAAACAACAATTAGAATCCCATTCGGCTTTCTGTTCTCAAGCTAAACACAGTTCCGTGCACATCTTTTCACACATCTTTGCATGTTCCAGCTTTGTGACTGTTAGCAGTCATTCTTGGACTTTCTCCAGTTTTAAATCTCTCTCTTCTACAAAGAAGCACAGAACCAGGCAGACTGTTCTGCCTGAAAGCAGACTATTCAGACTATTCGAGAGAGCCAAAGGGTGGGAAATAATCCCTTCTTTTGACCTACTGGCTGCAGCCTTATTGTGGCAGCCTCTACTTTTTAGAAGGCTGCAAGTAGAAGAGCTATACCTGCACAGGCTTGGATATGGGTCAAATTCTATTTACTGCCCTAGGTAAAATAAACCTGGAAAGGGTCCATTTGGCTGCAGGGTGAGATACAGGGGATGATACATTAATTTATTGGTGTCAACGGTCTGTGGGCAGGTTTTTTATCTGTGGCAATTGTGCAGGTAATTTGTGCCAGCTTAAACCTATTCCACTAGAAGGTAACAGGATTCTCATTAGTTCACATATGTCATGGGCTAAGAATGTGCACAGAAACTCCTACTGTGGCTCTGCTGTCTTACAGCAACACTGCTTTGTGTCTGAGTCCTGAGACCCAATTTTCTATTTCTTTAGTCCTGACAAAACAGAAGAGATGAAAGTAGATCTCTCTGATATGTCACAGACTTTTCAGGCACACATCCTGAAAGATCTTTAGATACAGGCTTCGTTCAGAGCATCCTCTATGGCAAACTGCTTTGATGAACTGATCCAAAATCCTGGCTTCAGTCACACACAAAATGTGGATCCAGTTCTGAACTGGACTCTGCCTAAAATCTGTAAATTCACAGATGTCTCAGCTATTAATATTTCAGGGTCTAAATGAAGCTTGGCCAGGTTTTCTCTGATCTCCACTTCATTGCCATCTACTAAAAAAGAGCTTGTTCCTTTCAAAAGTAACTTCTCTGCTTAAGACACAATCTCTTTGCTCTTTATGCAGCCATAAGAAAACCTTTCTATGGAAATTCATATGCTTTTCAACATGAAAATTTGGCTAACTCTTTTTTTTAGTAAAAGAGGTTAAAAAAAAAAAAAAAAAAGGGATTATTAAACTTTGCTCCTTGCTGTCCTAAAAAGCAAATGGAATATGCAGAGGGAAAACCTGCTTGCATAGAGCAGACATATTTCTGGGCATCTCCATAGTTAGCAGAGGGAGGATGTTCAATTAGTCTCTTTACCACAAACTCCCCAGTTAGTCTCCCTCTGGAAAATAGGTGAGAAATTCTTATATTCCTCTCAATATGTTAATCAGACAACTGGTATCACAGTTCTCTAACTGTGTAATACCAGTCCCCCTTGGCAGATATATTTTATTTGGATAATGATGTGAAATTTAAGATCTACGTTTCAATTGTAGAGAGCCATAGGCAGTTGTCAATTTTAGTGACAGACATGAACCTGGAGCTAAATTCCTGTGCACAAGCAAAAATTCCAACAGGCGTAGCACAGTTCTGGTCCCTTAATAGAAACACATTTTCTCCCATTGAGGGGCAGTATTTTTAAACTGCATGTTGCTTCTCCTGGTGCTGGCAAATCCCAAAAGCTCTCAAATGCTTCCTTTTACCTGGACAGTTTTGTGACCTCAACTATCAAGAAATGTCCTGCAAAACCTAATAGTTATCTGCTTTCTCTACCTAAAGTGGCCATTGCTTTGGTACCAAAGCACTGTCACATGAATCTTCTGCTTTTCTTTCCCATTGCTAAATATAATTCTTGTTGTGCTCCTTTGAATCCCTAGTCTTCCTGGGCAGATCATAGAATAGAATTATGAAGGTTGAAGAAGATCTCCAAGATCATAAAGTCCNACTTCTATTATTATTATAATTTTCAGGGTTGTATTATCATTATTATTGCTTTGCATAATGTTTAGAGAGGTAAAGGGAGATAGTCAGTTATTGAAAGTGAAATTTTCTTTAAAACTTATAGGTGCATCAGAAGCCTGAGGACAAGATGAATTGCATTCAATTAGTTTGCGGTTTTGTTTGGGTTTTTTTTCCCAGAGTAGATCTAAACCCCCTGAAAGTTGTCCCCAGAGCTGTCAAACAAAAGAGGAACAATACAAATAGGAGCAGCACCAAATTTGTCAATACTATCCCACAACAGACAAGG
>WEIV01030161.1:12946-41739 GCA_013390005.1 Calyptomena viridis
GATCTCCAAGATCATAAAGTCCAAGCTCTGAATTTTATGAGTATTATGATCTTAAATGCACACTACACTCTCTCTCTCTCCAATTCACTTCAAAATATCTTAATGCTAAAGCCGTTTCTCTGTCCAGGGAAGGGTTCTGTGCAGAGAAGGGTTTTCTCTAGCTCTAGCTAAAAACTTGAAGAGTTGTTCAGGGTGGTTATTTAGACCTCTCTTTCCTTGTTCTTTTTACAAGCAATAGCTTAACAGAAAACATCTAAATACCAAATTGTAGGTATAGAACCTTAGTTTCCTTCCTTCCTTCCTTCCNGCCATCTAACCAAGAGGGGAAAAAAAGTGAAAAATACTTGTATCAAGTCAAACTAAAGCTAAATTTTCCTTTTTATTCTCCCCTCCAAATGTCTAATTAAAAAAACCTTTTATTAATTATTTTTCAATGAAACTTAAGAGCTTCTATTAAAAAAATAGAGATGATCTGGATGTTATTCTGTTTCTTACAACATACATTTAGGTTTGTTGTGTCCCTAGTCCCAGATCTCTCTCTTGAACTCAGAACAGAGGTGTAAACAGCTTTAACAAGGTGCCTTTGTGAATACATCATGGAGACACTCGGCCTACAGGTTTCATCAAATCTGTTTCATTTTGTAAAAATTACTTAAGTACTCCTGGGTGATGGGACTGGAACAGTCTTTCAGGAACATCCCACAAACACTGATCTATAAACTTAAACTCTGCTTGGTCCAAACAATATCTCCTGTGAAGCTGAACTCCTCCAGATTTGACAGTCCAGCACAGCAGCTCAAGCACAACATCAAGAGATCAGATCACATTTTTCACTCCAGAAGAAAAGCCCAAATTTAGAGTTTGAGGTGAGAAGGGCCATCTGGAGACCATCTAGAATGACTCTCCTTCTCCGAGCAGGATCAGAGGTCCTAGAGCATGTTTCCCAGGACCACGTCCAGCTGGGTTTTGTACATCTCCTGGGATGGAGACTCCACAACCTCTAGGCAGCCAGTTCCAGTGCTTGGTCATCCTGACAATAAAAAGTGGGTTTCCATTGTTTAAGTAGAATTTTTTGTATATCAGTTTATGCCCATTTCCTCATGTCATTTCACTGGATAACTCTGAGAAGAGTCTGGCTGTGTCTGATTTGAAACTATGTGATCTCTGAGCTCCTTTCCAACCCAAACTGTTCTGTGATACCATGATTCTGTAATTTATTCTCCCATAATGCATATCTGAACAAGACTCCGCAAGAGCCTTCTCTCCTCAAAACTGAACTGAATCACTCCAAACCTCTGTGCAGTACCTCACTGAGAGAAAACTCCACAGAATAAATTTTCTTCAAGGAGGTGAGTCCTAAACTCTGGACAAATTTCTTAGATCCTACACAGGCTCAAAGATCTCCTATCTAGGGACAGATTTAGGCATCTGCTCTCTGGCTGAAGACCACCTTAACAGATATTTTGGATGTAGACACACTTGTTAGAGGTTAAGAGAAATTAATTGTGTGATCAGAGGTAGATGATGACCATTGGCTCAGGATCTAGCAGCGTTTAGTTTTCTGGTAAAGCTGTAGCCATTGATGACATGGGACCTGAATGGGTGTCACCTGCCACCAGAGCATTTGCATCTGACCTAACCACCTGAATTGCATTCAGACATGTAGGAGGGGAAAAGGTCCTTCTAGGATGCAGTTTGTCTCATCCTGAGGCATGTTTCCAAAGCAGGTCAGATGGGTCAAGCCCTGGAAATGTCTGCTTCTCTCTATGCCTGCAAAGTGATTAAAGCAGACACAGCTGTCTGTGCTGTAGGCGTCTGAAGTCAGGGGGGAGCACACACAGCCCAGGTAAGGGCAGTCACCTCTGTTTTCACTGTTTCAGGTCCCCAGGCTGCAGCTATTGAGATGTGCTCAGAACAAACACAATCCTCATCACGATGGTTGAACACTCAGTGCCCACACCACAGGTGAATACCAGCCCTGAGCATGTCTCCCTCACTGGGTGCTGTGTCCAAGGCTGCTTTTTTCTCTGGATCAGGGATGAGCCTGTAGAAGAATCATGTTCACAGTCCCCTTTGCTCCTGCAAAACCTCTAATCCTCTCTCCCTTTCTGTATGGAGACTGCCTTGGTGGTGCCTGCCCAGCCGAGTACTTCATCTAGTGCAGGAACACTTCAAAACCTTTGCAGACCTGCAGATTTACAAAAATATTTAAATACTAAATATTCAGAGTTAATATTCTTTGGGGCCATATAGGGCTTTACAAGTCTGGATGCCATAATCTGCATTTCACCATGAAATTCCCTCATTTGGGGCACAATCCTGCCATGTTAACATCGGCAGATGTTTTTACACATCCATGAAAGTGGCAGAGGGACATGTCACCATAACTCACACTTCTGTCACAGAAGCTGTTTGTCCTCTGAGCTGCTTCCCCACAAAGAGCCCAGAAGTTCAGAAGAACACAATGTGTGTTAGAAATATTTCCATTCTCCCAAAGAATCAAGGAAACCATGGGCTTTAATCATATTTATGATTCCTTTAAACTAGATTAGTTGTTCCTGATGTTAACAAGACCATGGTGCTTTTTGTCACGTTGGAAGTGTGATGAGCTTTAGCACACCCGGATTTGAAAAGAGAAGCTGACAAGTTTTTGTTCACAATTGTTTTGATAGTAGATTTTTCCTTTCCTCCTCCCTCCCTCCATTCTTTCTTCTTCAGATTCCATCTCTATTGATCTTTAATGGCTTCCAGATGGGATCACGTTTGGCCATTTTATAGGCTGAGTTCTAAAAGACTAAGCAAATATGGTGTATGCAAGCAGCCCATTAGCTAATAAAAAATAAAAAGGCACTGCAAATATACTAATAAAGTCTGTAATGTCATAATATATTAAGGACATGACAACTGCACAGGAAACGGGCCTGGCCCGGCTGCATGGAATAACGAGGGAGTTTTAACAGCTTATGGTAGAGGTAACAGCTGCCGGGTAAGAGGGAAACACTGCTTACATTTTATATTGTAGAAGAAACAATAAATTAATGGCCTTCCTGCAAAGACCTTGACTGTCAGCTAATCTGGTAATTCCTTTGTGGGAGAAAACATCTTCCCATCCTTCTGGTTTAAACAAGGTTGGGAATGCCAGTGGCAGGAGTGAGTTTTTGAACATCACCACATCTTGCAGGTTGTGCCATACAATTTATCCCAGCTGCAGATTGTTGGAGAGGAGACATGGCAAAATATCCTCTAATTAGATTACATGCTGATGACACATTAAATGAAGCTTCTCACTGCTTAAAGACATTTCTGCTATTATCATAAATGCACCAGGATCCGGGCTTCTTCAGCTCTTATTTCTGATTCTGTCAAAGGTGTTAGAGAAGCTGTTGGTAACTGTTCAGGTGAGGGGCTATATGTGTGTGTCTATTACACAGCCAGGCATCACTTTGAAAAACTTGCTGTCACATGCAAAAGATTACCAAAGTCACACCCCTGTTTTACAAAAGTGGCAAACAGAAGTCATGTTTCAATGTAAAGTCATCACCATATCATATAATAGAAAGGTTGGGTTGGAAGGGGCCCTAATGATGATCTAATCCACCCACTTTGCCATGGGCAGGGCCACCTTCCACTACCCCAGGTTGCTTCAAGCCCCATCCAACCTGGCCTTGGACACTTCCAGGGATGAGGCAGCCACAGCTTCTCTGGGCAACCTGTGCCAGGGCCTCCCCACCCTCACAGTCGTGAATTCCTTCCTATTATCTAATCCAAACCCACCTCCTTTCAGTTTAAAGCCATTCCTCCTTATCCTGCCACTTCATGGCCTTACATAAAGTCCCTCTCCAGCTCTCCTGGAGCCCCTTTAAATACTGGAAAGGGGTCTAAGTTCTCCCTGGAACCTTCTCTTCTCCAGGCTGAACAATGTGGAGATGCTCCAGGTACTCCAGCCCTCTCATCACCTGGGAAGAGCCATTCCTGCATAAATCCCGCAAGTGAACAACAAGTAGCTTGGAAAAAGTGACTTTCAGTTTGAGAAGTGAGTAGGTACATCAGCACATGTGTGTGTGTATGTGTTTGAATGTTCATGGGGTCAGAAAATGTCTGTTCCAGAGCTCTTGGTGTCCACTTTTATGTGGTGGCATGGGAAGTGTGTTGTGGCACATTCTGGGGCAGAGTCTCTGCAGGTCTAAGGACTTTATAGGATTAGGGTGTATTATAGATTGTGGTAGAAGGTGAAAAAGATAAAAAGAAACCTTTCAAAGTCCAGGACAGGTGTGTACTCAGGAAGTGCTGCCTAGGTGTTTAAGGCACACCTTCCCTCAGTCTAAATCCAGGGTTGTGGTTTTGCACAGTTGTGGCAGAACTGGGAGCAAAACTCACATTTTACTTTTCCCAATTCTTACCTCAGAAATCTCAAATTTCTTTCCTTTGGAGCAAGTTGCAGTAAATCCCTGAGATACAGATTTAGACTACCTATCACTGTGTCTTTACATTGTCAACCCTGGAGACCAATATTAAGAAATACTGATATTTAATTTTTTTTTCTGCTGTATTCTATTTTATTACTTGAAAATAACAAACATTTGGTTTTCCAGTCACTTTTGGTCTCTTAATTGCAGTCCTAATATGAATGCATACAACAGTACTGGGTTTCTATGTCTGTACAGAAAATGACAATAAGATTAAGAACATGGACTTGATTATAAAGGCACCATTAAACTTTTGCATCATCCCCTTAGTGCACTCCACTCCTTCCCTTCAGAAACAAATGGTGTCGCCGTTTGTTTTCGGCTGCAGAAATCTTCATTAAAGTTGAGGAATTAAATATAGCACTTTAGCTAATTAATTATGGTTTGATCATTTTGACACCTCCAAATGACTCAGCCACATACCTGGAAGCTTTGTCAACTCAATTGCATCTTTATTTTTGTTGCCTTTAACCAACAATGAAGACTAATGCCACTCTTTCTAGTTTTCAATCACCTCTACAGAAGTGCTCCCCTGGCAATGTGCAGGGACAGACCTAATTAATCCCTCATCTGCCCTGTGCCGTGTCTATACATCACACTGGCAGTTGGAACTGCTGCTTGTTTTAAGGCTATTGCTGGAATGAAATGCTCATCTGTTTTTCAATAATTTTACCACAGGTGGTGATTTGTAATTAGAAAGGGCAGAATCCAAATTTTTTTTTATTATCATCATTATTGTTATTATTATTATTTGTTTGGAGAAGCGAGAGGAAAGTGGGAAAAGATGTGAGTAGTAATAATAATAATAATAGCTGCTGCACTGCAGGGAGAGAGCATTAACTTCTGGCAATAACAATAGTAGACTTTGAGCTCATTGAGAGAAAAGAACAAAGGTTTGCACTGATGTGGCTGCACACAGGTTAAAGATCAAAGACTTGAAGGAGTTAACAGATTTTTTGCTGAACACAAAGGAGCTCTGACAGCTCAGAACCTCCACAGAGCACTGAGAAGATGCCACTGCCAACAGCAATAGAATCACTGAATGGTTTGGGTTGGAAGGGACCATAAAAATCACTAGTTCCAACCCCCTGCCATGGACCATGCAAGTTGCTTTAGAATGAGACTTTTAGAGGTCTTGGTATGTGTTGTTTCCAGTAGCATTTTCCAGAGAACATATGTTCTGATGCTGTTTGTTTTTAGTGCACAGGAACTTGAAATCTTAGCAAATATTTCCATCTTTAGTACCCTCCTGAGCTCAGAGCACTACCTCAGGTTGCTCTCACTTTCCTTTGAAAACCACACAGTGATTTAGGGAAATGTTTAGATCCTACCACTTTCTGAATTGGTCCATGGTGCCTTGTAAAGACTTCCCTCCCATTTTGGGTTAAAGCTAAAATATTCAGCTTTTCATAAGGCACTGAAATATGAATTAACTTAAGAAGTATAAAGCCATAGCTCCTAGGTTAGCCTGGTCCCGTGAGAGAGCTGACTCATAGGCCTTTCTTTAACTGCTTTGTATGAGCTGGAACAGCTTCAAAAGCAGAGGCCTATCCCACATTATCCCATTGTTCCAGGAATGGCAAAGTCTTCAAGGAAGTAGAAAATCTGGGTGCAACTCCAAGTTCCAAAACAGGCAGAGTGAGACCTTTCTCTGCTGGGTATCAGGGCTGTACAATCCCTTTGGGAGGTTTTACCCTATTGTGGGGATAAAGGTCTGACTGAAACTGAGTTTAAAGTCTGCTATTTAAGCAAAGTATTCCTCTGTCTGTTTTCTATGCCAGTAGGCTCAGTACCTTCCTGGTTTTCCTGCTCTGCTGGCCTGTTGTGGCTGTTTGGTGCTAGGAAGAGCTTCCCAGCAGGTCTTCTAGGTGAGACGAGCTCCTCACCTGCATTCACAATCACTTTTTTAATGTTCTCAGTTCAATCCCATCTATTCTTGATTCTCACTTGGGACCTCACATTACTCTGCCCCAAACCCACCAGGGTTCATGTCTACAGGACCTGAAGGACTCAACTGGGTGCGTCTCAGATCAGAATGAAATTCTGGGGTTGGAGTGTTTTTTTCTGTTTCCTCATTTTAATTTTGGCCGACTAGAGGAGAAATAGCTGGAATGGAAAAAAAATAAAGCCCAAGAGATGGAGCACTGTACCTACCCCTCTTCCCAACCTCCAAACCAAACTCATGAACTGAGCACCCAGAAAAGTCACAGGCTGTGGGAATTACCAGACAGACCCCATACGTTTTTCTGGCTCAGCCTATTCCTGAATACTACTTTCTCTTTCCCTTTTCCTCTCTCTCAGGGCACCTTGCCTGTTTCCTGATGCTCTGAAATCTCTTTCTATGTGGCCAGGCATTTTGTTTTAATTTTTTTTAATGAATTCAGCTCAGCGCCCACACATCCCCTTAACCATGGATTTGTACACTCAAGAGAAGACATGGAGAGATGTTGATGTTTTTGGCTGCTATTCATGCCCTCAGTACCCAATTTTTTTATTTTTTTATTTTTTTTAATGAATATACATGTTTTCTTGGCTGTTTGCACTGGAGCCCATCTGTTAGAATGGCACAGTTCCTGCTCACAAGTGGAATCAGACCCTCGCTGGAGGGGGTAGTTTCAGGCAATGACGGGTTTTTAAGCAGAGCAGCACGAACCCTGCAGGAAGGTGCTCCCCTGTGTCAAAGCTGGCACCACCTGCCTCTCTCCACATCCACACACCAGTTGACACCATTGCACTGAAGGCCAGAGGGGTCAAAGAGGTTTGGGAAGGAAGATTCAGTGTTTGGGAGCTGCCAGCAAGAGTGCTGGTGTTCAAGAGTGCCCTCCAAAGAGCATGGGATGCTTTAAAAACCACATGTATCTGATAACTGAAGAGGAAAATACCATTATGTGAGACAGAGCAACAGAAACCAATTCCTAGACAGTTAAAGGCGTCAGCTTAGATATGACAACTGATTCTTCTGTCGTTGAAAAGACACCTGAGACAAATTGCTCAGGGTTGAATTGGAAGAAGGGTTGTTTCCAGGCAACACACAGTGAGTAGCACATGAGTCATCCTTAGTCATTAGGCATGAGAGACCAGCAACTCTGCTGAGCCAGGTGATGCAGGAGGAGTCTGGAGTGGAGTGATGACTCCAGAGCATTTGGTTTTCATTAAAAAAAAAAAACACATTTTTTCTTTTTTTTCCCCATTTCTTTGCAAACCCCTATCTTCTCCAAAATGAGCTTCAGCAGAAACAATGCTGGCCAGGGAAGTGGTGGAGTTACCATTCCTGGAAGTGTTAAAAAAACACGTGGATGTGGCACTTGAGGACATGGTTTAGTGATGAACACAGTGTTGCTGAATTGATGGTTGGACTTGGTGATCTTATATGTTTTTTCCAACCTTAACGATTCTGTGATTCTACAATTAAAACATTTCTCCATTTGCAACTTGTACCTCAGTGAGTGGAAGTGCAGATAAACTTCATAAAAGATGGATGGTCTGAAAACCACAATAAACACAGACTTAAAATGTAGCTCCTCTGCTCAGATTCCTTTATGGGGACAGGGCACAGGACAGCTGTCTGCTGGTGAAAATTCTTAGCACTGATTCTGATAGGAGGTTTAGATTTCCTTAGAGAAGTTCGATGCCTGCCTGTATCTGTTAGCTCAAAACTTCTAATTCTTGCCTGATTTTTCACTCTTTTTTTGCCCATACTTCTCTTTCAGTTATCACTCAAACTAAAAATGTGCAAAACAAAGAATATGGTAAGGAAATAAAACAGATGA
Source organism: Calyptomena viridis (assembly GCA_013390005.1). Taxonomy (NCBI): domain Eukaryota; kingdom Metazoa; phylum Chordata; class Aves; order Passeriformes; family Eurylaimidae; genus Calyptomena; species Calyptomena viridis. Next base: position 21,183 of record WEIV01030161.1, read on the forward strand.
ATCAGAACTGCGCACAGTAAGACCCTTTCTTCATAATCCTGGAAAAGTCTACAATGAGAAGAAAAAAAATAAAGAAAAAAAAGAAGTGGGAACCTCCTGAAACAAACTAATCCTAATTGATCAAAACAACAGAAAAACTCAGAGATGAAAGAGAAGGAAGTTCCATTTTTTAAAACAAGATAAGTGGACAAAAGTGCCTTTGGTAACTTGTGCCTGATTTATCTAGCAAGATAACAGATATGTCTTGTGCTCTCTGTACAGGTAGGATTTCCTTTGACACCTGCATGGACCTTTGCCAGGGAAAAGTGCAGAACTGGGCCACAGTCAGAACTCAAATACAGATTATTTTTGATGAGACAGCACAGCTCATCTCGTGGCTGGGGCAACAATATTTTCCCACTGACATTAAAGATATTTCTTTACTCTCTGTTCCAAATATTCACGAGTTTGAATTTTCAGACTTTTCAGTCATAAATATAAAACTTTACGTATAGTGGAAGTGATATGTAGCTACTTACAGACCCATCTAGGCTTCCCTTTTTGGGAATATGATTAAAAGTGTTTCAGGAAAGCAGTTAAGGATGTAGTAGCTGGAGTGCTAAACTGGTGTCAAGTATCTTCTGAGATGTGGGAATGAGATTATAAACCCAAAGGAAAATCCACAGAATGAAGATTTAAACCCAGGACTTTCCCAATTCAATGTTTGTTTGTTGCTGTGGGGTTTTTGTGGGTTTTTTGGTTGGTTGGTCAGGGGTTTTTTTGTTTTTTCAGGCTTCTAGAGTAATTTCTGGCTGTATTACTGAGAGAAAGACCTCTAGATGTGATGAGTAGGGAGCAATAATTCTGCTGTTATACCAAAGCTATATCTGTGGTCTTGATTCAGTTAACTTGTGGCCTTCTCCTTATTTTTCATTTTATTTAGATTTAAGTTAAAAACATGCAAACAAAAATGACCTGTAACCTTGTAAAGGTGGTGACCATGTTAAAAATAAAACCTATGAATCAGCTGGACTATTCAGCTAATGGCCAGCAGATCTGGAGATTAAATAACAACCTGGTCTCCAGACCATGGATGGTGGGACCCACTCCTGTGGTGGCCATAGGAAGCTTGTTTTTCAACTGCTCGAGTTGTAATTATTTAAGCACTATTAATACATTTAATATCTGTTGTTCTGACTCCTTTTGCTCATGAACCATGAATGTGAAGTGGAAAAGGAATAAGAAATCCTAAATTTTGCGGTGGTTCTTCAGCTCTGTCCCAACATCACCTTTATTAGAAAGCAAGATCCTGATTTTTCTTTTCACTCGAATTTCAGTATCTACTCAGGTGATTAAGAAGCAACTTTCTTTCTACTTTACTTTGGATATAAAGAATAATTAAAAAAAAATCCTAAAATCCTCTTATGGTAGCTTTTTATTTCTCTAATATTAAGGTTGATAAATATTAATCAAATTTTTTGAGTTCAATATATGTTTAATTATTCTCATCCTAAATTGGTTATTTGGGAAGCAGAGAAGCCTGTATTCCTCCCTCAGTGGAGTGAGAGCGTCGTTCCTCCATTAATTCAGGACATCAGTGGGACAATGAAGGAATTGCATGTTGGCAACTCACATTTCCTTTAGCCTCTGGATAAGGGATTTGAGTTTTGTGCTTGCTGCCAATCCTTTAACGATCTTACACACCCTATAATCACCCTAAAAATTTGGAATAAAAGGGGAAAAAAAAGGACTGAAAAGGAAAAGAAAAATCCTGCGGGCTGCCTTAGCCAAATGTCTTGGACTTGAGAGCTATTTGATCATTAGTCTAAGTATGGATAATTGGTGTAATGGTAAATAAAGAAATTATACACTGAAATGGAAAAATCACTGGTGAAAGCCCAAGGAATTATTTCTTTTCTGGAAGCTAACATTCCTAGTGAAAGGCAAATGCTATTTCCCCCTCATGTGTGTCACTTCTTGAGGTGTTTTGTTGCTATGTGTGTGTCTGTATTTTTATAGTACTCCAGTGCATGGATTTCCTTATGAAATGTGGCTTCAACCTTTGCCGAAAGTGTTGAGATGATCAGAAAAACTACATCTTCATCATGAAGGGCAGAGGTTAAACACAACTTAGGTTCTTAATATTGCCTTATTTTTCATATGTAACCGATTTCCCCTGATTTTTTTTTTTTTGTCTGTTTAAGTTCTGTCTTTTAAAGAGTAGAATAAAATTTAAGAGATACTTTCATGCAGGCTTGTTTTGCTGCTCTCTTCACTGAGGATGCCGATTTGGACTGGAGTGTTCACAAGACACCAATTCACTGGAAGCCACTGGAAGAAGAGATATTAACTGCAGAATTACAAACACATGCATATAGAGAAAAGAGGGACTTGATCCAGAAGTCTTTGTAGTTGGAGTAGAAAGATGCAATGACAGGTTTTGACTGTTTATAGGCTGGTAGGGCACAGGAATGTTCAGATTTCCCCTCTCCTGGTTATCTCTGCTTTGACGTTATAAGGAAAAGGAACATCTTTTCCCCAAATAATTCACAATCCAGAAGTGAACAGAAAGAAGGAGAATAATTAATACACATAATCCTAAAATGATAGAATTGTAGAACGATTTGTCTTGGAAAGGACCATTAAAGGTCATCTAGTCCAAGCCCCCTGCCATAAGCAGGGACAGCTTCAACTAGACCTGGTTACTCAAAGCATCAAAGAAGGTGTAGAGGAGATGGATTGAGATAGATGAGGAAATGTATTTGAAGAAATATGGGGAGAAATGGAGGAGACGTGAAAGAAGACACTACTAGGAACACAACTGGAGAGATGCTCTTCAAGGAAAGTGCTTTGTGAAAGAGAAGGTGCAACTCTTTGGAAACTGTGACCCAGAGGTGACTTATGCCAGGGCAGGAAGATATATGCCCATGAGAGATTAAAAATAAATAAATAAATCATTCTGATACATGCAACGTTTAAATCCTTCTAGTTTTAAGTCTGCCTGACTGGATCAAGATGCCTTGATACAGGTGTGTATGGAATGAGGGCAGATTCACATTGGTTTGAGTAAGAAGACAGAGATGACCAAGTAGAATTATTAACTTTGACTCTAGAAATACACCTGTGTGTCTCTCCCATATACAATAGTTTTGAGTGCAGCTTTATGATGCCAAGGCCATACAGGTACTGGTTCTAGAAACAAACTGCTCTGGTGTCTTCTCAATATTTCTCTGCATGTTCTACTGTTTGTGATGTGAGTATATTTTTATTTACTCAACCTTAATGTATGAGCTTATTACAGCACTGGAAATGAAAGTTCACCTCAAATTGCCTGACAAGTACCCTCAGCACAAAATGAGTTTTCTCTACCTCATATAGGCTGTTGTGCTTTGATAGTTTCTTTTTTATCTGGCCATCAAGTGCATTGAGCACAAAGGGCAGGGACTTTTCCACCCCATAGACCAAGATCATAAACTGTACAAGAAATGTCCAACAATTAAGTTTTATTGAGTCCTCTATGACCACACTGAGGTTGGTCATTTGACAGTGAAAAGCTAAAATGTATGTTTATTTGTGGTAAAATAAGCAAGATATCACTCCATAAAAGGGTCAGTAATTAATAATTATGTACTTGTAAAGGTGTGTGATATACCAAGCAATCCTTTACTTTAATAAAATTATTTTATGTAGACAAAGGTGAAAAGGCCAATATGTATGATATAAAGATATAAAGGCCAAGAGGTATGATATGGATCTCATACCTCTTCCACCTCCTCTAATTTGTGTTGCTTCCACTGGTCCAAGAACCTACCAAGATAAAATAGAAAATGAGGATTGAATAATGACAGAGATTTTGCAAGGGTGAGATCTGTGGGTGTAATTAAAAAATCCAGTGGCATCCTACATGCAATTAAACGTGAGTGGACAGAAGACCGGAGGACATTCCCACTCAGTGCATAAGGAATGATCCTGACTTGTAAGGAGTGGATGGAGCAGATGACCTCAGAGGCTTTTGCCATCTCTAATTTTAATGATTCCTTGAGCTGCATGGCTTAGAAATACAGAGCCACATATTTAAATGATTCCTGAGCTTTTCAAACCCAAGGACTGCTTTAGCTGTCGTGACATCCTGTAATAGTCCTGGAGCAGAGTAAGGCAGGAAAAGCAAACCATCCTCTTGGCCTGAATTTGCCAGAAAAGTCTCTGCTTTCTCCTCATTGATGAAAGTTGTCATTTCTCCTGTAGTTCCCAGTGTGTGTCGCTGGCAGAGATGAGGGAGAAGGAAAGGGGAAAAAAAGAAAGAGTTAAAAAAAAAAAGAGAAAACCTCAAATCCTAAAAGTCATCATAAACTTGCTGCAGAGTGGAGTTGCTGTTTGGCTGAGCGTGGTGACTGCTGTGCTGTGACAGATCCTGTCAGGGAGGCACTGCCCCAGCTTGCAGGTGTAAGCATGACCTATCAAACTGAATGGGAGCTGACAGAAGGGATTTCTGCAACGTGAAACGGAGAGCTGACATGAAAACAGTGACGTGTGAGGGACCAAACCACCGCAAGCACAACTGTCACAGATGATGTCCAGAGGAATGACAGGAGAATACTAACTTTACTTGATGTCAGTTTAGTTGTCCTTTGTGTTTGGAAGAGTAACTGCTAGGAAGGAAAAAATTTTTAAAACACACAGGGGAAAAAAACCCAGCAAAAAATCCACATGTACATCTATTTCAGCTCAACATGCAAAGCAGTTTTTATGCCTTCTTGCAATATTATTAGCATAGATAATTCTATTTGTTGGGTTTTGCTGACATGCCTTCTTCTGGCTAAAATGGTAGGTTTCTATAAACTATTTTAAGACTGAGATTTTATTTAGTCTGCTGACAATACCAAAGAAGAGTTGCTATGACTGCTGCTATCCACTAATTACTGCTGTTTCTACAAGGATGAAATCCGTTACCTTTTCACAGGAAAGAGCAAATATTTTTAATATTTTCTGAGCATAAAAACTAAAAATGTATCCTAAAATACCTAAAATTTGTGCCAAATTGTGTTACAGACTTTCTACATTGGAAAACACTTTATATCTGTTACTCCTCCTGACATTCTTTTGTGTAGCTCATCAACTCTCAGGGTCTGGAGCAATCTTCTCCTTCCACTTTGATAAGTGCAATAAAATCCCATTTTAAAAAGGCATCTCCAGGCTGTGTTTCATGGAAATAGTCTCACCGTAGAGTAGAAATAGTTTTACCATGTTGAGATTACAGTAAATACATAAAACTCTTCGTGTTGTCATGGGTTATTCAGCAGTGAACATGACCAGGAGTGGTGATGTTGGACAGATGGTAAAAACACCATTGCTCAGAAGAGAGGAGACTAATCATGACCTTATTACTGCCTCTGCCTGTGCCAGGTGGGATGAAGGGTTGACAGAAGTTAGTGAGCTGTGAGGGCAGCCTTGAGGCAGGAAACAGGGATCCCAGATCTCCAATACTTCTGGTTTTAACTAGAACACTAAACAAGTTTCTCCAAGCTCTAAAGCAAAGTGGATTTTGAAATCTTTCCTTTCTCTGTGACCAGAGTGCCTCGAAGTAGATCCAATCAATCCCATATTCTTCTTTCTTTCTGGGCAAGCAGACAATCCCTAGGACAAATTACAGATGAGGAGAAATAATATAGACTTGAGAGAGCACTGAATGGTAAATTGCTTATTCTGCTGCCCTAGTGACTTGAGGTGGTTTAAAAAACAAACAGACAAAAGTCCCCAAAGATTAGGTTTCTATAACTAGGTCTGGTTTCTATAACAGGAGGGCAGAGGCTATTAGAATTAATATTTTCAAATGAGGACAGAACTGGAATTTCAAGGTCAAGTTGAATGGATCTCTGAGCAACTGGTCTGGTGGAAGGTATCATGTTCCAAGGCAGGTGGTTGGAATGAGATGCTCTTCAAGGTCTTTTCCAACCCAGGCTGTTCTGTGATTCTATGGATGGGGAATAGTAACAAAAACTTATTTTATCTCACCTTTTGTAAGTCCCTTTTTCTTCCTTCACCTTCTCCCACTGGATATCAGTTGCTTGAGGCAGAGATTTATTTTCCTTGGGAGTCAAATTCCAAGTCCACAGAAGTCTGTAGGAGTATTTTCATTGACATCTTGGGGCCCTGGGCCAGCCCATCAGCAATTGGGCTGTGCCTCGTTCAGCTGTAGCACAATTGCACTTGAAGCCTCCAAATGCTCCCACATTGTAAATAATAGTCAACATCTCCTCAAATTAATTCAGCTGGCTATCAAATGACATCATGATTAGAGCTGATCAAAGCCCAGAATATTTGTTTATGAATACTGTCTCTTTATTTTCACTTGTTTTAATTGAGGAGGGAAAAAAGCCAAAATTTCAGAAATGCTTTAGAAAGTGGACTTACAGATACATTTCTTTTCAGAAAAATTAAAATAACCTTATTAAAACTCAATATAGACACAGACTGAAAAGGCTTTTTTCAGGTAAATGACATACTGAAGTAAAACAGACAAAATGATTAAATTCTAAACTATTGAAACTGTCAAATTATTCCTGATGTGCTGGATTTTGTTGAGTTACTGTGCATCAGTAGCATTTTAGAATTTAGTGAAACTCCTTTTTTCTTATAGAAAACAATTTTATCCTAAACCAATTGAGTCTTTTCTAACACAAATGAATTCTGATCATAGAACAAATCACATAAAAAATGGTACATGTGATCAAAGGTCCAACAAATTGCTCGGAAATGGTGATTGTATGAGATTTTATTTGGAATCATATGCAGATATGGCACCAGCCACAATATGATGAAAGACTTGAAAGAAATTAACTACCTGTAAACATTTTTCATTCATTATCTTGAGTTTCTGCTACTGTGTGACAAATCATTAGTTGTAGTGTAAGGCAAGCTTTAAAAATGTAATTACTTAATCATGCAGTTAGTTCCTCATCAATCCTACCAGCACTTGTTCTTAACTAGCTTTAAAGAACAAAATTAGGAGTAATTTGTAAGCAAAAGTAATTGAGGAAAGGCTGATATTGCCAAGGTGTTGACAGCACTGCACATGGTGTCGTTTCTTTTAATTCCGCAGCAAAGCAGTGGTCTGCAAACTTTGCTGAACAGCACTGCTGGCTGGTGGAGCCTTAAAACATGCTCTGGTGTCCTAAAACTGACATCAGGAATGGGGATTTTCCTAATTTTGTGTTACTACCTTCATGAGCAGCAGAAAGGAGGCATGGGATGAAAAGAGGATGGGTCCATGAGACCTGGATATTAGGCTTATAATTAGTCCTTTTTGGTTTTCAGAGATTGTAGCATCAGGAACAGCACTGACCCAGAAAAGGGAAGGCATATGTTGAGAGCGAGAAGAATCAGAGCTTGTAGTCAGGGAATGTTATATTTCATAAAACTCCAGGGGATCTAAAGTAGGGTAAAGCAGAAATGGGTGGTGAATGGAAACTTTTTAATGTGATCTGTTTCACTGGAGAGTGTAGATTCATCAAAGCTTGAACTATCAGAAGGGAAAAAAAAAATAGTTTTAACTCTGGTTTCACCTGCGAAGATTCTGAAAAATGTTTTTAAATTGTTTGAGTCTGGCCTTGCCATTTCCAAGGATGAAAAAGTCTAGTACCCTGATTTCAATCAATTTGTGAATTGTTTGAGGCCATGCCTCAAGTCCTGTGTCCAGTTCTGGGCACCTCAATTCAAGAAAGACATTGAGGTGCTGGAGTGAGTTCAGAGAAGGACAACAGAGCTGGGAAGGGGCCAGAGCACCAGGAGCAGCTGAAGGAGCTGGGGGGGCTCAGCCTGGAAAAAAGGAGGCTCAGGGGGGACCTGGAATTCTCTCCAACTCCCTGACAGGAGAGGGGAGCTGTGAGGGGTGGGATCTGCTGCCAGGGAACAAGGGACAGGAGGAGAGGAAAAGGCCTCAAGCTGTGCAAGGGGAGGTTTAGGTTGGACATCAGGAAGAATTTCTTCAAAGAAGGGGTGGTCAGGCCATGGAAGGGGCTGCCCAGGGAAGTTGGAGTCCCCATCCCTGGAGGTGTTCAAGGAATGACTGGATGTGGCACTCAGTGCTCTGGGCTGGGTGACAAGGTGGGGATCAAGCACAGGGTGGACTCAATGACCTTGGAGGTCTTTTCCAACCTAATTGATTCTGTGATGTTCATTCTATCTATCCATCTATCTATTTATCTATCTATCCAGTGCAATTCTGAAATAGTCAAAATGAAAATCAGTAATTTTAAAAATGTTAAAACTAAATATATAAAAACTATAAATTCAATTAATTTTGGCATTCTTGTTCTTGAAATAACAGTGAAGCTGGCTGGAAATAAGTCTAACTGTTCTGAAAGCAAGCCAATTTAAAAAAAAATATTGGAGAAATCAGATAGGAAAATTGAAAGTTAGACATTTTGGGGGGAGGGGAGAAAAAAATCTGGGATTTTTGAAAGATTTCTTCTTGGACTGATTAAGTTGCCACACAGGATGTTGCACATGGAGGTAGACTGTTTAGGGAGATTCCTCTACACTTGCCATGTGTGCTATGGAAGAGAGAAAGACTGAGGATAGCCAAGTCAACTGACAAGAAACCAAGGGGTTTTATACTAAGTGATTTTCTGGAGAAAACTTGCCTGCTTTTTATCAAATGGTTCATGAAAACTTATGTCAAGATGTGTCTTTTTTGAAAATTGGCTATCTCTTTTAGGGAAATTTGGTACTAATTTGGGAGAAGAGGGTGTTGGATCAGTTTTCACTCTTTTGGAGCAGCCAGCAAAGCATGATGAACTAAGAAGGAAATTAAGAGGTTTTAATGCTGTGATCCTTGCCCTCCCAAGTGCTTGAAGCGATGCAATGGAAGAGAGTGGCTTACAGAAAAGAGAATCCTTCTGGTTAGGGATGAGGGATGGAGAAGAAAATTCAAAGGGAATGTGATCTGAGGAAGAAAGTGGAAATGGCTTGTGAAGGTTAAAGTTCGTTGCAGAAGGTGTCTCTATCCCAGCTTAACTGAAACTAATTAAGTGTGATTGCAACACATTTCTTTTCAATAATTGTGCCTGTGGGTTTATTTAGGACATAATGTTGAAGGATCTCTAAAGGCAGAGTCCTGGTGACATCTGATATGATCTCAGCATGTTTGTGTTAGCTCTCTTGTCTTCACCAAGGGATGAGAGATTTAATAAGAACCATGCACTCAGCTCGTCTTAATAACTTCTAAATCACTTGAAACTCCTGCTATTGCAAATCCTGCCTTTATACCATGTGCTTTTCTTGGCTGTGAGTTCCAAATAGGCAGGGAACAGAAGGAAAGTTGCTTTGATAGGACAAAGGGGAATGGCTTCAAACTGTAAGAGGGTAGATTTAGATGAGATATTAGGAAGAAATTCTTGGCTGTGAGGGTGGTGAGGCCCTGGCACAGGTTGCCCAGAGAAGCTGTGCCTGTCCCATCCTTGGAAATCTTCAAGGCCAAGTTAGATGGGACTTGGACCAACCTGGACTAGTTTAAGGTGTCCCTGTCATGGCAGGGGTTGAAACTAGTTGTTCTTAGCGGTCCCTCCCACACAAATCATTCCAGGGTTCCATTAAGTGCTGCACACTCACAGCTGCAATGTGGTGCTTTGCATCATGGCAGTTCAAAAGATAGAGGAAATCATGCCAAGCAATGCACTCAGGGAATTGAATTTCTTCTTTTCCTTAGACATTATGGGGGTGGACCATGATTTTCAGTTGGTATTTCAGCAGGTATTTCAGCAACAGAAACAACAATATTTCCCTGCAGGGTTTTTGCACAAAAGATCAGAGTGCGAATAATTTTTGCTTTCTTGTGGTTAGCTGAATGAGGACAAGCTTATATTGCTGCCTTTTTTTTTGTGTGTGTGGGGTTTTTTAAGAGAAAAGCAAAATCTCTCAGTTCAGTCCTTGAGTTATTGCCATGTTACTCAGCATTGATTTGGGAGCTGTATAACCCTGTTACAGAAGCCTCCAACTTGTTAAAATTTTTGTATTAAATAAGGCTCTAAATGATGTTACAAATGATGCCCTTTAGCCTCTTTGGCTTCTTCAGGAGCAACTTGTGATGAAACTGAATATTGGCCAGTTTTCCAAGCTACGTAGAAGACCTCTCTGAGCGGTAGGTGTGTAACAGATAAGAACCACTGTGATACAACTGTCACAGAATCACAGAATGGTTTGGGTTGGAAGAGACTTCTGGAGACCCACTCTCCGTGATAAAGCAGGTTTACCTGGAGCAGGTTGCACAGGATTTTTTCCAGGTGGAACTATCTCCAGAGAAGGAGATTCCATGACCTCTGTGGGCAGTGTGCTTCAGTGCTGTCACCCTCACAGTGGAGAAATTCTTCCTCATATTCAGATGGAACTTCCTGTGTTTCAATTTGTGTCTTGTCCCTTCTCCTATCACTAGGCAGCGCTGAAAAGGGCCTGGCCTTTAGTGCTTGGTCCATCTGACTCAGATCAGGATTAAAAAGCACAGAATTAATCTCCTTTTCATGTTATACAGCTATATATCAGATGCCTAGGTCTAGTATTTTCAAGTTTGACTTTTTTGGTACTTGTAGATTAGAACTGGGGCCTTCTGAGAGCTCTTTACCTGTCTCACTGTGGAGACCAATGTGAGGAAGAGACATGTCTCTGTCTCCAAGGATCTCTTTTATCTGACTGAAAGCACGGGAGTGCTGAGCTGATATTCAGGCAAATAAAACAAATCTGGGCACTTAAATGGGACGAGAAGAAAGACATTTGAGTGCTTTAACCCAGTCTCATGACCAAAACTAAGACCTCCAGTGGAACAGGTCTCCCTTAATTTTACAGTAACATATTTGTAAAATAGAAGCAATTTTCCAAATATCCTTTCTGGCGGTTCTTAGTGCAGCATTAACATTTTACATTCAGCAATGTATGAAGCATTTGAGGAAAGATGAGCCGAATTCACACATCCAAAACCTAGAACAAAAGTAAAGTGAACTAGCTTGACAGAAACCATTTGGTCTTCACGAGTTCTCACCACAGATTCTACATCTTCTAACCTCTGTCTGTAAGGATGGTCTTGTTTAACAAGTGCATAATGTGATGGTACCCAGTATTTAATAAAAGCACTGAAACTGCTTCACAGTGCCACAGATTCACTTGCTGAACATGTCATGAGGCAAAATTTTATAGGCATTGTAAAATCTTTTTACCACACACAGCTGCATTATCCAAAATGACTCAAATCTGCAGGGCATCTGAAACACACTCTACAGCAATAATAGGCTTTGCTGCTTAAAAAGTGATTATGACTAATGCACAAAAACAATTATCACCAAGCTTAATTGCAAAGAATTAAACACCGTATATATGTGTATATAAGTATGCACACCCCCGTATATATGTGCATATACATCATGATCCATATCTAGTTTCTTACTAGAAAAGAGGATCTAACAAAAATACAGATGAGGGGAATATGGGTTATTCTGGAGGAAAACAAGCAAAAATCTAAACCAAAAAACATCTCCTCAAAAACCAGAAAGAGTTTATTAAACAGAAGATATAGAAGTCAGCCAGAAAGCACAGAGAGTGATTTTAGTGTTAAAGGTGAAATGGACTCTCCTAAAAATTATTATAATTGAGCTTAGTTAGACCTAAATGTCCATTGACAGCTCATTCATTTGGGGATTGACCTGCAATGGATCCTCAGGTGAAGACTGCAAAACAGGAAAAAGCTTAAATTCTATTTATTTCTTGCATATATCTTCCCATCTTCCAGGAACATAAGTCTTAAAAGACTTTACAAGCCAGAAGCACAATCTGTGTCTTTATTTATTCTCATCCCTGGAAGTGTTCAAGGCTAGATTCAATGGGCCTTGGAACAACCTGAGATAGTGGAAGGTGTTCCTGCCCATGTCAGGGGGTTGGAACAAGATGAGCTTTAACATCCTTTCCAATTCAAACTATTCTGTGATTCTATGATTGATAAAGTCAAAATTAACTTTCATCACATTTGTAGCTGTTTTTTGAAAGCATTTATGTTTTCGGCCTCAATGGCCATGTTTTTATGAGCTTCCATACTTGAATTATTGACCTTGTGTACTGATACTCTTCCATGCGATCAAGATTTTCTGGCTTCTGGAAAAGGCAGCATTCCTACTGTTCTGTCTAACTCCAGGACAGCACATGGCATTTCACACCTGTCTCCTACTTACCTCCACTATATAGAGTGTCTGCATAAAATCTTATAAACCAGCAGAACAGGTACCAACTATTTTATTACAATTGTATTGTTATTTATTCTTCAGCTTCCAGCTGTGGTGATCTTAAAGAAGGAGAGAGTTGTGATTAAAGCAGAAATAATTAGGAAGAACGAGCTAAACCCTCAACTGTTGCTGGCTTCATTGACTTCAAGAAAATTAGGTCAACTGGTGTCAATTGGGGGCCCCACCAGTTGAGTTAGCTCTTCTTTCTGCTTCAGGCTTTTGCTGTGACCTTCAGTAATTACACTATACAGCAGGCACACAAGTGGAGTGACTAAGTTGTTTAAAATGAGGTGGATAAAACACTAGAAAAAAATACAATTATTATTAGTATGAATTGCAGCAAGGCCCATAGGCTGGAAGAGGCAATATTTGTAGTGTGAAATCAAACATGGATAGGATGATGCCTGGGAACACTCTGCTGTGCTGGCAAGGCTCTGTCAAGCAATCCTTTCACCCCTGGCTGTGGATCACTGTGTTAACAACTGTCTCAAGGCTTCCTTGATTGTGCTGCTACAGATGAGTCGTTTGATGCAGCTTTAGATTCTGAGGCTGTCTTTGAATTGGTAAACCTGCAACAGCAGGTCAGTGGCACAGTGTATCTCCTCCCATTAAATTCTTAGCAGAGACACCGGCTTGTGCTTAGCTACATTTATACAGGAAAACTCACTTGAATGATTTGGGCAACAGCACTGGAGCACTTCCCTCCAGCAGTTTGGCTTTGAGGGAGATAGTGACCAGCTGTATGGATAAAAACACTGTGTGCCAGCTTCTCTGGCTCCCAGAACTGTCCCTGGCTCTGTTTAAATATGCAGCCTGGGAGGTTGAAGAAAGTCCAGTGTACTTCCTTGGTGTCTATTTACTCTGTACTCAGATATCTCTTGCTGGGAACTGAGCTTCCTGAGTTTATGATGGACACAGAAAGTGTGTATTGACGTGAAGATCAGCAAAACATTGGCTTTTTGCTTGTCTGCTCTACAGGTGTGGATCTTAGGATTGTTCTGACTGGATTTATTCTTTTTTAAATACTTAGAATGTCAAAAATTTGGGGCCCATGGTGGTGCTGCAATATTTCTATTTTATTAAAGATTAGTTTCATTTAATCTAAAACTCAGGCTTGTGGCATTAACTCAACAGCTGCTAGAGTGAAAGGCCGACTCCTTCACAAGGAAAGTTACCCCACACCTCTTAGATGTTTCTCTCCAGATGGGACAGATTTCCTTCTGGATGTGCACATCCTCCTTCATCAACAATTAGGGGACCCCAGATGACTTGCTTGGAAAGTATGCCTGGTGTTTTAATGATAAAATTAAGGAATTACTCACATTCACAGACTTGGGGTTTGCTAAAGGAGCTTAGAACTTCCAAACCCCATGAAAGTTAAAGGGAATCAGGTGTTTAAGCCAAATATTGGGAGAATCGGGGCTGAGTCTCCTAGAGAAATTATAGATTTTTCTGATTTTTTTTTCCATCAGAAACACAAAGCACAGCAGCCTTTGAGTACAATATCAGATTTTTTTCTGACATTTTCTTAAACTTTGATTTTTTAAAAGACACCAGATTTGTGAGAAGACAATGCTTGTTTATCACCAGTAAAAAACACAGAATTAATTTATGAACATGAACCTTGAAAATCCATAGGAATTAGGTGTCTAAAGCCAAACTTTGAGCAGATAAGGTGCAATAAGCTCTGCCTTACAGAGGAATTCGCAATTTTCTTTTCCCTGTCTGGTGCTGGAAAACAGTTAAACAGAAGACCTTGATGCGGATCAGTCAGGACCCTATGTGAAAAACTACCTAAATTTACAAGTAAAGCAGAACAAAACCCATTTGCCTTGTTTTATACTCAGTGGCCCAATTTTTTGAAGTATCAGAGAACTGCACTGTTTGAATAGGAATCACCCTTCAAAATAATCCCACTGGAAACAAACTAATTAGATACAAAAATGTATTTATTTTTTTAATTTCTACCATATCACTCCTATGATAACTTGGCCAAATTACAGTATTACTTCTGTGACTCCATCAACATATTTACAGTAGGAAAGCTCTCTTTTTTTTCAGACATAAACCAGGACTCCACATATCTCTAAGTGCTAAACAGACACTGAAGAGAGAAACAGGCTCAACTCTCACATGATATTGTTGTTAGCTAGACCTATGTCTTGAACTTTAAAGAATATTCCAAATATTCAAATTCATCAGTTTGAAAACCACAGAAAAAATTATGTAAAACCCTTGAAATTTAAAGTGATGCCTTTATTATTTTCATAGAATTTGAAATATATTTGTATGGGCTTTTTCATATTCATGTTATATTTGAAAAATTAATTCTCTGGTTTTTATTGGTGATAAACTAGAACTTCCTTGTGGCAAATCTGGTGTCTTTTAAAAATTCAGATTTTGAGAAAATGTCATCAGAAATATCTGATATTTTACTCAAAGGCTGCTGTGTTTTGCATTTCTGGCAAAAAAAAATCAAGAAAAAAAAATTATTAGCTCTCTAGGAGAACATCTGTTTGTGATTGACTTAAGTCATTAGTCTGATGTTTTGTTTTGTTTTTTTCTCCTGAGAACCAATCTTCAAGCTTGTTTCTATCCTTTCTAATAAAAATCTCCGATTTTCCTCTATCAGTTTTGAAGAGATCAAAATGCTTCATTTTCACAAGGGGGAGAAAACAGCAGTGATTAAGTTGAGCTCCACACCTCTCAATGGAAAACAGATATTTTTTATGGAAAGCGGCCACAGCTGCACATAACAACATGCATTAGTGCATCTTGCAGGGAAATGAAATCGAACAGCAAGACACGATCATAAGCCTATCTTGGAGTGTAGTCAATTTGTCCAGTAAATATTGTGGCATTAACAGTTTTATTTGTTGATCATTTCTGATGTTAATGGTAATGGGCCCCTTTGGTATTGGGATATTTATGTCTGACAGCGTGGTGCAATTTACATTAATAAGACTCATTAATTTCAGATGGTTTCTACTATGGAGGAAGGAAATATTAGAAGTGTTCTGTGGGCTTTTTTCAACATTAGTCTCTCTCTTCACACAGCACAGAGCCACTGAGCTACATGGCTGTACAACAATGAATGCTCCCTTGTTGTTGCTATTAATTATTTCCTTGCCTGCCAGAGTTGAGGGTGGATAGCTCTTAGAGGAACTATCTTCCTTCCACATTTTACTTAGACTTTTCTTTTTTTTCTTTCTTTTTTTTTTTTTTGGGGGTTTTTTTTTTTTTTTTTTTTTTTTTTTTTTTTTTTTTTTTTTTTTTTTGGGGGTTTTTTTTTTTTTTTTTTTTTTTTTTTTTTTGGTTGGTTCATTTGCTGGTATTTGTTCTCTTTGGAACTCATAACCTCAAACAAAACCAAGAAGCATTTCTATTTCCTTCTCCCATTTCCTACATCCTCTTCTCTTCCATGATGATGACAATCCTGGCCATCAGTTAAGATCTGGATGCTAAAATTAATTACAACTTTGTGGGAGGATCTATACAACAAATGACAATTCCTTCCTTGAAAATGGGACGAATGACTCAGTTCTTTCCTGTGTTCAATTTTTATAACAGGAAATAGAAAGCTAATTACTGGTTATTAAGGGCTTTCTAAATCTCCCTCTCTTTTATTAGTTGGACAATGAACAGTTACTTCATATGAGATGGGACAAGTCAAAGCAAATAATTTATTGGGACTGATTTCCATAATGGGTTTTCAGGCACAGACTCATGGCACTGGCAGCTGACATAACTGCCACTGTCCTGCCTTAGCTTCAAAATGTTTCTCATTCTTCCTGAAAATGGAAAATTTGGTATTTTAGCTCTTTAAAATGGTGACAAAAATGCACTGACTCACAATGTCAGTGTGAAGATTCTGGTTTCATTTAAGTTTCTTTTACAATATCTCTTCCTATTTCATTTTTCAATCTCTGAAAAAATAAATTTGAAAATGTGGTCTTTTTCAAAAAACCCAGAAAACATGGGAATTAAGGAAAATAATCCAAGCAATTAATTGTATAGGTAAACCTGAGGAGTAGGGGCTTGGAAATAAAATGCGAGGTTTCAGTATCAGAAAAATAAAGGAAACACTTAGAGTTTCATTCAGATCCCTTGGAAGAAAGAGAGCTGGGGTTGTGCAGTCTGGAGAAGATAAAGCTTCAGGGAGACCTTAGACCCCCTTCCAGTACCTAAAGGGGCTTCAAGGGACCTGGAGAGGAACTTTGGAGAAGGGCATGAAGTGACAAGACAAGGGGGAATGACTTCAAACTGACAGAGGGCAGGGTTAGATTAGAGATTAGGAATAAATTCTTGGCTGTGAAGGTGGTAAAGCCCTGGCACAGGTTGTCCAGAGAAGTTGTGGATGCCCCATTCCTGAAAGTATCCACAGCCAGGATCATACTATGGTTTGGGTTGGAAGGGACCTTAAAGACTGTCTTGTTCCACTATCCCGGGTTGCTCCAAGCCCTGTCTAACCTGGCCTTGAACACCTCCAGGGTTGGAGCAGCCACAGCTTCTCTGGGCAACGTGTGCCAGGGCCTCCCCACCCTCGTAAACTTCATACACCTTGATATACTCTCCAAGGGTTTCTAGCCACCTTCTTTTTCTATCATTTCTTCCTTTACTGATTGAATAAAGAGAGGAGGTTTGATGAGCAGAAATAGCCCTGCTCAGAATTTCCCCTTTTTTATTACTCATTGACAGTTTAATTATTTCTGTTGAAATGAACCGGAAGCATAAATTCTTGCTCTTCCCTTTTGCCTGACCACTGGCAGATGCTTAACAGAGTGGGAAAAAGAACTGTCTCCCTATTTCCCTGAAGCAAGCCAAAATTGCCACCCCTGGAGCTGAGTGAGATTTCAGGGGCAAGATGAGAAATGTACATTTCTCATGATGATCATGATTAAAACTTCCTCTTTATTTCCATCAAAGACCAGAATGACTCTGTCTGTAATGCAAACTCCCCTTGGTGGGTGCTTTCTAAAGCTGCCAACAAAAAAAATGCAATAAAACAGTTAAGGAAGACATAAAATAAAAAATAACAATGCAATGGAACAAGTTTACTATGTCAGATTACTGTCCTTATGGTGCTATTGTATTAATGCTCCTTTTCATATTTACATGGTGACTTCAGAGAAATACAGATAAGTTTTATTTTTCCCTCAGTATCCCACATGCTTCATAGCCATACAGTTGTCTTGCATAGGAGGAGTTTGTGGGTGTCACCTACTAGTTCCCCAAGACACAACTTTATTAATGGACTCAGTAGTATCAGGCTGGTCCTATGCAGGCTGGAGGATGAACCGATCAAGAACTTCCCTACCGAGGAGGACTTGAGGATCCTGGTGGATGAGAGGCTGGCCATGCCCCAACCATGAGCACTGACAGCCCAGAAATTCCCTGTTCCTGGGCTCATCCAACAGTGTGGGCAGCAGGGAAGGGGGGAATTTTGCTGCTCTGCCCTGCTCAGGTGAGACCTCACCTGCAGAACTGCCTCCAGCTCTGAGGTCCCCAGCATAGGGAGGGCATAGACTTGTTGGAGCAGGTCCAGAGGAGGCTACCAAGATGGTTGGAAAAATGGAGCACCTCTACAATGAGGAAAGGCTGAGAGAACTGGGGTTTTTCAGTCTGGAAAAGTGAAGGCTTTGGGGTGACCTGATTGTGGCCTTCCAGTACCTGAAGGGAGCCTGCAAGAAGCATGGAAGGGACATTTTATGAAGACATGGAGAGACAGGACAAGGGGGAATGGCTTCACACTGAATGAAGATAGATTTAGTTGAGATATTAGGAAGAAATTATTCTTCCTAATATAGGAAGAAATTCCTAATTAGGAAGAAATTCCCAGCTTTGACTGTCCTAAAAAATGAAAAACAATCCTCTGATGCTTCTTCACCTGCAATAAACACTGCCTCACTTTCAGGTATTGGTACTATTTGACTGCAATTAGAAAGAATTAGGATTTATTCCTCATAGGTGGGGAATCTTCCCCTAAACAAATAGATTATTTTAAGGTATGTCCTTTAGTTAATTAAGTTGGATTATGGATCCTGGTATATTAGAATAGGAGAATCATAGAATGGTTTGTGTTAGAAGGGACCTTAAAGATCACCTCGTTCCAACTCCCTGCCATGGGCAGGGACACCTTCCACTATCTCAGGTTGCTCCAAGCCCTGTCCAACCTGGCCTGAAATACTTCCAGGGATTTTGTTTTGTTCTTGCTTTTTTGAGTGACATCAAGTAGTACGATCACTCTGTAACCTGAAAACATCAAAATTTAAACCTACAAATAATGACAAAATTTTGACATAATTGTGAATATTAAGGCCACTAGGTTGTTACTAAACAAGCAGAAAGAGTCACAATGCTAGTTATGCATCAGCATCCAACAGCTCAACTTCCTCTCTGTTCATTGATTTCATATCAGATTGACTCCTAGTATAATAATCTGCTATTATTTCATTATAATTTTTTAAAAAATGAGACCTTTGTCTAGAGAAAATTCTTAGTCTGGAGATAAAATTCAGCCATTTGGGTTTTGGTTTTTTTTTTTTTTTTTTTTTTTTTTTGAGGAATAGTGGGTTTTGAATTCTTTTTTTCCTTTTTTTTTTTTAATCTTTTGAAATGCTTCTACTAAAAGATCTTACTATTTCAAAGAACAAATAAAAAGAATCATGAAAATGTAGTTAGTCCTGCTTGAGGAATTACTTAAAACAAGATCAAGGATATTGTTCATGTGAAACCTTTCCAGATTTGGCCAAATTAGGAGTTTTTGGAAACTGCTCAGTAATAAGACAGTGCAATTATCCAGTGGTTTAGTCTGAACTCAGCATGATTCAGCCCCTCACGTCTCCTAGAACACTGTAGATCCTTGTCTACTTTTCCCAGCTCCTTGATCTCAGAGCCGGGCAACTTGGGTCTGGAAGTCTGTAAAGTACATGGAGACAAGGGAAAACCTCATGAGCAGCTTAGCAGGGGGCTTTTGATGTGGTAGTAGAGAGTAACAGCCAACTCTTGCTGTTAAATGCCTCTGTCAATGGGAACTGAGGTTTGAATCCTGTGGATAGATTTATGCTGGCGAAGTGTAGATCAGAGGAAGGAGGAAGAAACTGCAAAGTCCAATCAAAAATATGAGTCCAGTTTTGTTGCTGTCAAAGTGATTAGCAGGTCTGAGAAGCAACTCAGGTTGTGTCCTATAGAAACCAACTTGCAACATACTGTTGGAGCATGTCCAGAGGAGGCCATAAAGATGCTCCAAGGGCTGGAGCCCCTCTGCTCTGGAGACAGGCCGGGAGAGCTGGGGGGGGTTCACCTGGAGAAGAGAAGGCTCCAGGGAGTCCTTAGAGCCCCTTCCAGAGCCTGAAGGGTCTCCAAGAGAGCTGAAAGGAGACTGTGGACAAAGGCTTGGACTGATAGGGCAAGGGGGAATGGTTTTAAACTGAAAGAGGAGAGATTTAGAATAGATGTCAGAGAGAAATTCTTGGCTGTGAGGTTGGGCACAGGTTGCCCAGAGAAGCTGTGGCCGCCCCGTCCCTGGAAGTGTTCAAGGCCAGGTTGGACAGGGCTTGGACCAACCTGGGATAGTGAAAGCTGTCCCTGCCATAATAAGGGGGCTAGAACAATATGGTCTTTAAGGTTCCTTCCAACCCAAAGCCAAACTTTCTGAGATTCTATTATTCTATGTTATAAGATCATTAAAAACTCTATCTTGAGGAGTAGTCATATGCTAACAGTCTTCATCCTGGAACTGTTAAAATTAAGAATTTTCATATCTAACATTCTTTCAAGATTCTTTCTTTTGTTTATTTTTTATCTGCATTTAGTGCCTGGCACCCTCAGATGCCAAGTGAGCCAAAAACTATTGCTCATGGTTCTGAGTCTGTCCATGTCCAATTTCAAAGAAGAGGCACTTAACTACAGGGCTTCTCATAGTGCCCGAGAAGCTGTGGCCTGTTTTCTCCAAGGAACCTGAAGAAAAGGAAATAAATTAGTTGTAACTACTTCCAATGCCAATTATCTAGATCACGTTTTGTATAAATATTGCTTTACCCCTCCAAGCACTAACACAGACAGCTGCTTAGATGTGACGGCACAGAAGCCACCTTCTGAAAGGTGCTTGTGTCCTTGAAGAGAGCACCAGGATATTTTCGTGATGTGCAACAGCTGCATGAGCAGTTGTTCCTCCATATCTGAACATATCCCCTAAGTGGATTTGCTGTTAGTTCTCTGCTGAAAACAAGGTTCCCATTCTCAACGGTGACACAGCTTGAAATAAATCTATATCACTTAAAAAAAAAAAAAAGAAAAAAGCCACCGTTAAGAGTAAA
>WEIV01030161.1:42597-95603 GCA_013390005.1 Calyptomena viridis
ATGGTCTTTAAGGTTCCTTCCAACCCAAAGCCAAACTTTCTGAGATTCTATTATTCTATGTTATAAGATCATTAAAAACTCTATCTTGAGGAGTAGTCATATGCTAACAGCCTTCATCCTGGAACTGTTAAAATTAAGAATTTTCATATCTAACATTCTTTCAAGATTCTTTCTTTTGTTTATTTTTTATCTGCATTTAGTGCCTGGCACCCTCAGATGCCAAGTGAGCCAAAAACTATTGCTCATGGTTCTGAGTCTGTCCATGTCCAATTTCAAAGAAGAGGCACTTAACTACAGGGCTTCTCATAGTGCCCGAGAAGCTGTGGCCTGTTTTCTCCAAGGAACCTGAAGAAAAGGAAATAAATTAGTTGTAACTACTTCCAATGCCAATTATCTAGATCACGTTTTGTATAAATATTGCTTTACCCCTCCAAGCACTAACACAGACAGCTGCTTAGATGTGACAGCACAGAAGCCACCTTCTGAAAGGTGCTTGTGTCCTTGAAGAGAGCACCAGGATATTTTCGTGATGTGCAACAGCTGCATGAGCAGTTGTTCCTCCATATCTGAACATATCCCCTAAGTGGATTTGCTGTTAGTTCTCTGCTGAAAACAAGGTTCCCATTCTCAACGGTGACACAGCTTGAAATAAATCTATATCACTTAAAAAAAAAAAAATAGAAAAAAGCCACCGTTAAGAGTAAATTAAAGCAGATACGTGGTCTTTGATCAAGTTACGAGCAGGCAGAAGTGTTAATATACTGGAGCATTTTCACAGCGGAAATGAATTACACCATGGGCCACGCAACTGTAAAGTCGAACGGAAATTGTAACAAAAAAAATCAACGACTGAGTCTAAACTGTGAAGGATGTTGGCAAACCTCCAGGAAAAGGTATGGTTGGTGCCAAGCCTGCATAAAAGAATGGTTTAACAGTCACTCCAATTGCTATAACTGCCTCTTTTTTTCTCCCCCCCCCTTTTTTTTTTTCTTTTAGCTGTTTTTCCTATTGTAACTAATCTCATTAAATAAGACCCATTGTCTCTTCCCCTCAGACAACAGGCTCATTCACAGGAGCTGTGCCATGCATTGAGACCCTTCAACAGGGTTTGAAAGGGACGACAGTGCATCATAAAAAAATAGAAGGGATTGAGTGTGTTCCACCCTGAAAGGCAGGAAAAAGCCTTCACAGCATGTCTGAAATTCAGCACCATTTGAAGACATCTATTGGAAAAGCTTGTGTGAAATCCTATCAATGTTTAAGATTATTGGAAGGTGGGAGAGAGAAGTATTTTGGGCATGTCTGATGATTCCATAAACCTATGGCAGCATGACAAAAGGAGGGATCAGCCACCAGGATTAGTGTGGGAGTGACAGAAGGAAGGCAAAATTTAATGCAGAGAAAGGCCAAGTTTAGGGATCTGATACAACTCTCTCAATGGAATTGAGAAGTTTTGCGTGAAATAATTAAAGAATCATAGCAACTTTATCTATAAAATGCCTCATCACTTATCCACCCCTTCCCTTTCTTGCAAGAATACTTGGTTAAATGAATGGTGGTCATGAAAAAGCTTTTCAGATGGTAAAAGAAGAAACCCAAAACTTAGTGACAGCAATAACACAGAGATGAGTAGATTAACATCATCATAACTATTACAATGAGTAACCAGTATTTTGCAACTAAAATTCTGAGTCAAATCTAAGTAATTGGAATTGATGATCTTAAAGATCTTTTCCAGCTTAAATGATTCTATAATTTCACCAGTTTAAGTGAGAAACATTTGCTGTTAAGGCCTTGAAGTCTAAACAGAAGTCAAAGAAGGGAATATCAAAAAGCACCACACTGAGATTAATTCTAATTTGATTTCTATGGTATCCTAACATCTCATCAAACTGTGTGATGCTGGAGAATACTCAGATTCTATCAACAGCAAACACTGTTAGAGTTTATACTCTGTCTAGAAAATAGTTCCTTGTCTTCAGATGAAATAAGTAGAGTGGTCAGAATCACAGAATCATTAAGGTTGGCAAAGACCTCTAAGATCATCAGGTCCAACAGTTAACCCAGCATGCTACTTGGTCCTATACAATTGGAATGCAGCTCATCTGTTCCAGGACCCAAGGAAGCTCTCTAAGAACCAGGGAAACGTTTCTAGGTCACCTCACTTCCTGCCTAGGGACTTTCTCCATATCTGAGACTTAAGTATGGTCTTCTCATGGTTGATAAATGGGAATAGTAACAACAATTTACACCTGTAGCCTTAAAAATTACTTTTTACAA
The DNA here is from genome assembly GCA_013390005.1 of Calyptomena viridis. Taxonomy (NCBI): domain Eukaryota; kingdom Metazoa; phylum Chordata; class Aves; order Passeriformes; family Eurylaimidae; genus Calyptomena; species Calyptomena viridis. Next base: position 44,878 of record WEIV01030161.1, read on the forward strand.
GAACATAAACCATTCAAAGAAATGGTATTGTAACCTTCAGATACCAGATGAGGAAACTGGGGTGCATTTTGCATGTAGGTAGCAGCAAAGGCAACAACAGTCCTTTAGTTTATCTTTTGTTCATTTGTGAGCACCATCACAGTAGATTTTCATCTGTTTGTTTTTAAATTCCTCTGTTCTTCTTACTATGTTGTCCTTTTCTTTGACCTTGTTCTTCCTCCTTTTCCATTTATTTCAAGTGTGCCCAGCCAAGCACTCATACTCCTGTGCCAAGTGTGTCCACAGATTTCACTGGGCTCACGTGACAGGGAGACAAATTAAACAAAGCCTTAGTTGTTTCATAGAATCAGGATCATTTAGGTTGGAAAAACCCTCTAAGATCATTGAGTTCAACCGTTAGCACTGCCAAGCCCAACATTAAACTGTGTCCCAAGTGCCACATCTACACCTTTTAAATACCTCTAGGGTTGGTCACTCCACCACTAACCTAGAAAACCCGTTTCAATTCTTGACCACTCTTTCAATGAAGAGATTTTTCCTAATATTGAATCTAAAACTCCACTGGTGCAGCTCAAGACCATTTTGTTTCATTCTGTCACTTGTTACCCCCACTTCAGTATAACACACTTTTTTAGGTAGTTTAAATGTTCAGTTCAAACTCTCTGTATTTCCTCTGTAGGATTTTATAGGGACACTGATAAATAGTAGACTACCTAAAGGTAGATAGAGAATAGGTTGTACTTGAAGGGAAAAATAGCTAAGGATTTGTCTTAAAATTTCTTTTTTTGACTGAGCATGGCCAATACCTTTCAATCCTCCTAGAGAAAGTCAAGATCTTTTGGAATTTTGCCAATCACTGAGCAGCACATGCTTGGGGTGCCCTGAGGAAAACTCTGGCTGGTCAAAAAAGTGGATGGAATAACAAATGTATGGGCAGATAAGCCTTATGTATAAATAGCACCCTCAATGTAATGAGAGCTACAATGTCAGCTTCCAGGTGAGTTTCCACTCATTTTTGCACCTATTGATGACAGTGCATGTGATCCATGTGAACTAATTAACTTGTATCCTGAAGAAGGAGGTTGGCACTATGGAAATGCAGCACAAAGCAAAACCGAAACATCACAGACCCTGGCCTGTAGCAACAGGAATGAACCACAACTATTAAGTAGATTAAAAATAACTGTCATGTTACATCACAGAAGCTTTATCCCTCAGCCCTGACACAGTGGTTTTCATTAGCAGCTGCAGTTAAGAACAGCAAGAATCTGTTCTTTTCATTTCCATTAATATCTTAAGAAACAAATGCATTGTGGGCAAATCAAACTCAACTGGAACAAGAAGTAAATCTCTGAGCTGTAGCCAATTTGGATCTCATTTTACACAGAGCTAATCTAGATTTAAACCTGCTGAATTAGACTGGATTTGCAGTCCAGCCAGCAAGAGCTGACTCAGATCCTTATTATCAGGTATAAGAAGGTTCTGGATGCTCATTTGGTGGGAGCCACCTATGTACAGCACAGGAGTCAACAGAGCTATTTATATTTTTAATTATTTATAATTTATACCTGATGATCTGCATCCCTAGTGGTTTTAGTGCTCTACATAAAAATTTAGTTCCTGGGTGATACAGTTGGTCTGATGGTTCAGTGACAGAGATGCTTCCACTAACAGTAGTTTAAGCTATTTGCAGAGAGAAGAAAAATGTTACAGATTACCTTTAATATTTGGATCTTTCAATAAAACTTTTAACTTTAATGAAAGTACTTTTCATGTGTTACATCTCTTGTCTGTGACACCGCATAGTAAGTAGTTCACTGAAGAATTATTTGATAACATCTTGGATCTCTCCTGTGTATTTGTATACAGGGATAAATGTTGTATTCTTTCATTAAAATGTTGTGAAAAGGTGTGGCCTTATCTGGAAATTCCTTACAGAAATTCAGAGTCCTTCCTACCAGCTACCACATTTCAATTGCAAGGTAGAGCATTTCCATGCATTGACATTCTCTTAAGTATTGACTGTGCTCTGCCTCCATTTATAGAAAGAATTTGTTGGGTTTTTTTAAAAGAAAAAAAAAATCAACCATTCTGAATTACGATAATGGGAGTTAAAACTTTGTAGGATGCATAATCTTTGGGGAAGTTATGTTTATTTTGTTTCTCTTACACATAGAAAGGAGAAAAAAATAGTCTTTCTCGATTAGTCACTACAACACTAGGAATAGTATGCATAATAAACAGTAGTAATTCATTCCAGGACACATTATTAGTATCAGCTCTCATTTAGGCTCACACAACCAGAAGAAATCACACTTCTCCAAGTCCTGCCCTTCCTAATATCCAATCTAAAGCTACCTTCTGTCATTTTAAAGCCATTCCCCATTTGCTTGCCCTTGCAAAAACTCCCTCTCCAGCTTTCCTGTAGGATCCCTTCAGGTGCTGGAAGGCTATAAGGTCTCCCTGGATCTCTTTTCCTGTACATCACCAGGGTAAACAGTGTGATCTGGCTAACAGTATGATCATTTCACTTAAGAAGTGAAATCTTTCCCCATTGTTTATTTACCAGCAAATTTCTATTCCTTATACATAGTCCAAACGCATTTATCCATCATTTTACTGGTGTAAATATGCCATGGATTTCTGTCCTTGCCTATTCCACCCACGTGCAAATAGGATATGATGGTATTTGGGACAGGAAGAGTGGGATGAACTTCAACTAACTCCATCAGCCACAGAAATGGACTTTTAAATCTCAGCTATTTACCACAGTCTCCTTTTAAGTTCTTTCAAGCATCAGCTCTGCACTGAGAATGTTGGTTTCTAGCATCATAATTTTAATCACTTACAGGTGCTGTGTGTCCCACTCCTGACAGTGGAAACTGTGGCAGATTTTGGAGAGCAGTTCAGCTGTTCAAATGTATATTCTTCTTTCAGGATTTATTGTGTCACTCTTCACATCCTATTGACTAAATAAAATCACTTTTAGACTGAAACGGGGATCAAAAATACCCCCGTGGGCACCAACGTCATAGATGTCTGGAGTTAGGAGAGTTGAGTCACAGCTCGGTGATTAGGTTGGGTATAGCTGTCTATGCGTGGCATAACTATCCTGCCCAGATTTAATTTAATTTTAATTAAATTTTGATTATTTATATATATTTTTTAAGTTGCATCTGTCACCAATTCTCTCCCAACTTTGACTGCAGCTCAAACAAATGGTTTCACAGTGCAATGCATTTGCAGTTCTGAGCCTGACTTGTAGAATAAACATCCAAACCCAGAAGAAAATCTGATTTCTCCCAACCATATGAAGGAAAACACACTCTCTTTATACAAGTTCATACTCTGTTCTGGCTCACTCTTATTATAAACTGTTGTTGATTATCTAATTCTTCTGGGCATATGAGCAATGCCAGAATGTCGGTTTTACATTAAAAGGATGCAGTTTAAAAAACAAAACAAAACCCTAAATACAGAAATAAAATATGTGTTTAATTAGGGCTTTAATCTTTCCTGAGCTCATTAAAAAAAAAAGTGGGGAATGGATGCCCATAGGGTCTGATAATATTTTCCTAGAGTGAAAACTGCTCCTGCAATATATATTAGTAAACATCCATTTGTGTTAGTAATTAACTTCAGTGTTTGGATATCCATTTATTTCTCCTGATTTCATGTTCCGGTCCAGATCATTGTTAAATGAGCAGCACTGGAATAGCCTTGATAGAACTGTTTGGACAATTGTTCCTCAGTTAAGCTGAGACATAACTGATCTCTATCTGCCTCACAGCTGGGCTTGCAGATCACTCCAGACTTTTCCTTTTGGGGCAGATGAGTTGGACAGAGAAAAATTCCCTGAAAAAATCAGAGAGGCTAGTGAACTCAAATTTCAGAATATTAAATTTCTCTAGGAAAAAAGAAAAAATATAGAGTTTTCATTAGGTTGCAATAACATTAAAAAAATATAAAGAACAGAGGGGGGGAAAAGGAGACAAATAAAAAGAATCATTTCAGGGAAAAGATGCTCCAAACACAGAGGAAAAAGACTTCTAGTACAGAAATCTCTAATCACAAACTGATAAGCAAAGCACACAAGGCATGACGAAGCAAATGAAATTCCTTCCTCCATGAAAGAAGCTTGATCAAAAATATCTGATGAAATCAGAAATAAATAATCCCAGCACACAAATCTGGAGGAAAGAGGAAAATACCTTGAAGGAGTAAAGATCAGTAGGAAATTTCCCAATATTTTCCTGAAAATGCTAGAGATATTTTGCAGTTAGGAAACATCTGAAATATGTAGAACAAATATTATACAAGATGGAATTAACCCATGAGAGTTTGTAAGAGTCACTGTCAGGTGGCAAAAGTATCTTGAAGACAGGTGGGAAATGGAGTGAGAGAAAGAAATATTACCCAATCGTTCAGGGGAAACTGAAGATGCTTTGCTGGTCCTGTGACTTGGGAAAAAAATAAAAATGTTGATAATTTCCCTTAAAATATGAAATTATGAGCATACTACACATATGCATATGCTTATATTCCCTGTCTACATATTTGTGAAGTGTATATTAAATCAGAAAAGCAGAATCGTGCATGTTGAAATATATATAAAAAAACTTATTATGGAAAAAAAAATTTGCAAAATTTTAAATATCTCATTAATGTAAAAAAATTTAGAACCACTTGAAACACTTCCATCCACTCCAAAAAAAAAAAAGAAAGAAAAATAGCAAAGGATATTTTCAAACAATATCCTCTGGTTAAGTATTTTTGTTTCAATTAATTCAGTTTACAAAAAGATAAAAACTATATGAGGTAAAAGTGTTGCAGGAATCTCCTATGAGTGTGCAGCATCCTCATCTTTCACGTGTGAACTCTCAGCCTGTTCCTGGTCTTTTTTTTTGGTGATTACTAGGCAGATCTGTCCCAAAACTTGGCAAAGAGCAAGACTACAATTAAAATCTATAGCAGGCTTTGGAAAATATCCCAGCCCATGCTCTGGCTCCAGTTAACTGCTAGAGAAAGAAAAGGGTAATGCTAATTTTCTGTGTAATATTGGCTGAGCCAATTAGGTTTTCAAACCTTTGTGCCTGAAGTTAAGCATATAAATTATTTTTCAGGTATTTAAATAAGATTGGCTAGGTTTGCTGAGAATCTTCTCAGTCAATTTGCTTTAGACTTCATTAAAACTTTAAGTGATCGGTGCAGCAGCACCATCCATGTCTGGGTTAAACTGAGACTTTTCCTTTTTATATTTTAAATCCCAATTTGGATTAGGAACTCAGTTCTGAATTATGTCCTGAGCTTATTTCTAAACTTGCCAAAAGCAAAATTATTATAAAGCATCCCAGACAGATATCTTGTTCAGGACAGGGACTTAATCCATATAGGAAAACAAGAATTATCCTGCATATTTTAAAATGGAAATTTCAGCATGTGTTTTCATTTGAAAACAAAAGTTTTTTGGTTTTGTTTCTGGTTTTTTTTTCTCAGGGCAAAATAAGAGGCACTTCCTTTCTCTAATGTTTCATATGTTTATCTGGCAAGTGGGCACCAGATTTTGCTCTTATTTGAGTAAACCAGGATATCCCAGCTGACTGTGGCTACTGGAATTATTACTGAGATATTGGCATAATTGTATTGGTATTATTACTAGGATATTGATATCATATCACTGAATACATTTTGATTGTTTAATTTGACCACAGAACTCATTGCTAGATTTGAGGAGTTGTCTCAAATTATGTAGTGTGACACATGATATATTTCTGTGGGAATGTGGTCTTTTCCAAGCACAACATTTTATTCAGATTTTCAGGCTCTTGAAATTGGCATCTTATGACCTACTAATTTAACTGCTTGGGATCATCCACACTCTTTGAAAGATTCAGCTTCAATAGGAATAGGCTCTGCTTCTGAGTTTGCCAAACAGACACAGGGAGATCAAGTTTATCCAACTGCTGCAAGGGTGTAATGTGATCCCATCTATATGTACATACCACACATAGCAAAGTGGAACTTCAGTTCCCTATTAGTCTCTAAGTGCTATGTGAAAAGCATCAAAAAGACAGCAGAAATATAGAACTGGGTTATCAGAGAAGCCACAGCTTCACCTGATTTTGAAACTTAATTGTTTTAGACACTGTGTATAGATGTAATAATATGTGGTCACTGGCCCCCAAAATCATAGAATCATAGAGTCATGAAATGGTTTGGGTTGAAGGGACCTTAAAGCTCATCTTGTTCCAATGCCCTGCCATGGGCAAGAACACCTTGCACTAGACCAGGTTGCTCCAAGCCCTGCCCAACCTGGACTGAACACTTCAAGGATTGGGGCAGCCACATCCTCTCTGGGCAACCTGTGCCAGGGCCTCACCATCCACACCACCCACACAGGGAAGAATTTCTTCCTACCAGAAAGAGAAATTAATACATGAACACATAACCCCCCCAGTAGCTGGTTATTGGAACCACTTGCCAAAGACACAAATAAATTCATTCTCAAGCGTGATTCAAAAGTAGGAAATATCTGTGTCTTTCTGAAAGTTGTGTTTTAACTGAATGAGAAGTGATGGGCTTCATGCAAGAAATTGAAGATACAAGGTGTGAGAATCCTCTTGCATCTTGTTGAAAAGTCGTGCACATAATATCAATTCCCCTCACAACCTGTGAAGGTAACTCCTGTTTTCCTAATATGAGTGTCTCAGGTCACTTCTGGCAGCATGTCCTTCTTCTAACACTTTGGTGAGCAGCAGCAGAGGAGATGAATCCTCCTTCATGATCTCTTCAAGACAATGCTTGGCCCCTGACAGCAGTACTGTTAATTTTGGTGGGATTTATGTGGCAGCAAGGAACACTCCACTTGGTGGTTATGCCCTTAATTGGCTGGAAGACAAGCCTCAGAAAATGATGCAGAAACATGTAATTTTATCTTTTTTAATGTAGCTGCTATTTTGTTGAGGCTTTTCTTAATCAAGGATGGAATTTTAATGTGATCTGGAAGTTGGAGGAAAAGCTTGGAAACATTGTTATTGCTGTTTATGTCACTGTTTAGTTAGCAGTACTGGGAGATATTAGTATAATCCTCTGCATTATTAGAGTGAAATAAATGTTGGGAAACATTGGTCATGACAGAATGAAAACAAAAAAATTAAAAAAAGTGAAATATTTTCTCCCTCCTATTTCTTTAATAACAATAAAATCTATAAAACAGCCCAAAAAATAAGAAATATTATGTTAGAAAGAAACATGGATATAAAAATAGTAATAAGAACAAGCATCAAATCTGCTCTTCAGACAGAAAACAAGGTAATTAACTCTGCTCCCATCCTGATGATCTCATTTGAATTTATGCAATTTCCTTTATTTTCTCCTTTGTTTGTTCTATTTTCCTTTACCCGTGTGCTTTTATCATTTCTGTTGTTTATTCATGGTGGAGCTGGTTGGAGCTTTCAATCAAAAAAAAAAAAAAGGGGGAAAAAAAACCAGAATAGAAAAAAACCCAGTGCAAATGCACCATCCTCCAACTGGCCAACGTGGAGGTTGGAGACCACACGGGGATCAAAGCGATATGAGGACAACAGGGGTTTCATTAAAATGTTCTCCTCGCTGCCTGAGGAAAGAGCAGTGAGGACAGAGCGAGAGGGGGAGGGGGGAAGGGAAATCATCTGGCCCAAACAAGTTTAACTAAAAAAAAAATCCAAGCAAACCACCTGTGGTCTCCTTGGAAACTGGCTTGCAACCCCTCCAGCCACCTTTTAATGAAACCCCAGAGCCCCTTTATTAATTTATTAAAGAATCTATTTTCTGAAGATTCATAAACCGCGCATAACTCATATTCCAACACATCTCTGCTATGCTAATAGCGCGTGCTGCCATGAATAATTAATTCTTTAATTAGTAATAATTAGAGGTTGTTGTATAGGTCAAACCATTGGGCTGACAGCATGCTACTGTCAAAATGTCATTTGAATTAACAGGACTGGGGCCCTTTCTACACTGAGTGATTTGTTGTTCGAGGTCAGTTGTCCCCTCCCCTCCAAATTTTATTGTTTTAATGGTGTGCTTAAGAAGATGTGGAACACATTAAAGGAGATATTTAATAGCATTTATGGCACAAAAGAAGGCTGCAGACCTTCAACAGATTCTTATACTGGTGGAACTTGGTCTGGGAAGTGTTTGTTCCCTCTGTGGAAAATAGCAAAAGAAAGGGGTGAAAGCAGTTGCACTGACATTCTGTACTAAGCCAAATCGTGAATTTTGCTCAAAATCATGACTTTTTGGTCAAAATCACTGTTCACTCTCTCCATCCCTACAAAGGCTACAGTTGTGGGTCTAGTTCTTCTATTCAATGGATGGCCAGAGGAATTTAATCCTTGCAACTGATATACCAAGATCTAGGTTCAATCCTTCGGCTGAGAGATTTTGAACCATTTTTCTTCCCTTTTTCAGGGGAATATAGAAGCCACTGGTATGTACAGGCTTGAAAACTTAGTGTTAGCCCTGTCCTAGCCTATGAGAAACAAATGGTCCCCATCAGAAAAAGGTAATAAATCACCCTACAAATTAAGCCACTTAATTGGAAAGAAGAGCTTGGCCAAGAAAACAATTAACAAGTGAAGGGAAATCACCACATTCATGAGTGAAATATGCTAAAAGTATTGATTGTGCATCTATTTATTTCACTCCTGGGAGCAGCACCCTCTAGAGAAGGGCAGCAACTCAAATCAAGGCTGCAAATTTCCCAGAAGAGCTCCAACAGAATTTCTCATTTCAGGGACAAATGACGGGACTTATCTGAACTTTGGAACATGTTTTCCAGGGAAGTGGGGCAGTGACTATCCCTGGAGGTGTTCAATAAACAATGGATATGACACTCAGTGTTCTGGTCTAGTCGAGTGGGTGGTGTTCAGTAAAAAGTTGGACTCGATGATCTTGGAGTTCTTTTCCAACCTTAACGATTCTATGAAACAAATCTATGAAATGAGGGGTTGGCTGGACCTTCACTCTGAACTAACACAGCCGTTATGTTAAAAAGAACAATTCCTATATGAGCAATTTGATGCTCTTAACACCTCTTTGTCTGACTTCTCAGTGCCTCTTCTGAGAAAGGTAGCAGACATCTTTAGATGTAGTGTTGTTTACCAAGCTTGCACTGCTCAATTGAGGTGCTAGGGGAAGGGAAATGTTGAAACAAATAGAGAAGAATCTGTCTTGATTTGAAGGAGATAGGAGAGAGATTTCATCAGGTTATTGCAAAGGTAGCAAAGATAGAGAAGATGTGCTTTAGACATGGTAGGGTAAATCACTTGGGCAGAGCCCCCCACTCACAATCTCACTGGTCTTAGTTCAGCTCAAATACTCTTCACATCAATGCTGTACTCGGCAGACCCACATGTAAAGCTCGGATGGAGCAGGGGATTTGAATCACATGTTACATTTCATTCCACTTGAAAGGCCTCAACCTGAATGGGTCTGTGCCATTGCAGTCATCACAGAAATATAAATGCACCAAAGTGAATGAAATGAAGTCCTTAACTCACAGTAGAATGGATTGGAGCCCAAGAGCCCACTCTTCAATTCCTGCTCTGACTACAAAACACACAGTCATTCTTTCTAGGAACAACCAGCAACCTTTTTATTCCTCTCTTCCTTGCCTAGTAACAGAAGAATTAATAAGTGGAGGCTAAGCAAATGCAAAAAGGGCTTGAGTATGTTTTCCAGCTAAAAGGATATTAGAAACAACCTTTTCTGCAAAGAGGGAACAAAAAAAGAAAAATATGACAAGATAATAAACCCATAATAATATATGCAGTGGAATGAAGTGGCAGCTATTTCGCTGCCAGTCAAAAAATTATATTATCAGAAATCCTTTTGTATCATTACATATTGATGTTTTTTTTTTTTTTAAATGAAACAGAAAGAAAGTCACCAGAGATTGTAGATAAAAGATGTTTGCTGTTGACAATGTAACAAGGTCAAGCAGGATTTTACACAGAAGCTCTTTGAAATCTACATCAAGGGTCTGGTTTGTAAAGCGGAACAAGTGTGGTGGTGATGGTGAACATTGTTGTAGATCTGCTGCTCACACTATAGGAGACAATTTATGTTCTCCTTCTGAAAAAGTACAAAGGTTTATTTTTGTGCAAATGATTGAAATTAATATGTTAATCAGATTTTCAAAGTCTTTCAAAAACACCTTGTGTTGTGTTGTCAAAATAACCCCAATGGACATTATTAGCAATAATAGAGTATTGGCACCAGCATTTAGAATGGGACAGAACTCAAATATTTGTCACTGGAGAAAACACGATCTGTGACATAGTCATTGAACTGAGTTATTAGCCCAGAGTTAGAGAGAAATTGTTTTACTCATAGAATCACTAAGGTTGGAATAAACCTCCATCACCAATTCCAACCTTTAACCAAATAATCCCATGCTCAATAAACCATGTCACAAAGCGACAAATTGTTTTTTTGAACATTTCCAGAGCTGGTGATACTTCCTTGGGCAGCCTTGTCCAACCATTGACCACTCTTTCGGTGAAGAAATTTATCCTAATACCCAACCTGAACCTCCACTGGCCAAACTTTAGGCTATTTTCCCTTGTCCTGTTGCTGGTTTTCTTGGAGAAGAGGTCAATCCCACCTCACCACAACCTCATACATCATTCTCTAGTCTGCAGCAAGACCAGCCACACATTAATTATTTTATGTACCTTCTTTTTCTCAGCTGGGAAAAGCAGAGTGCCCAGGAACTTACAAAGGAAGAGATAACTTCTGTATTCTTCTCAAACTGTTTACTTTTTGCCTGTTGTGTGCTTTTTCCCAGCAGAAGACACAGTCTTTTATTTTCCACCCATTCAATAGGTCTTACATTTCTCCTCAACAAAAGTCCACAGCCACACATGGCTTTGTGGAGCTGCCATGAACTCTGTGAACCACAATCTGTCTCTTCTGTTCCTCCTTCTGTCCACAGAACTTTCCATTTTCTGTTCTCTCACAACCAGCTGCACACCATTTCTTCTTAAGATTTTCTCCAGCGTCTCTTAATCTCTTTCTGTAAGACAGAATTATTCTTTTTTTTTTCCTTTTTTTTTTCCCCTTTTTCACCTGTTTTTCTGCCCATTTCCTCCCACAGTTCCCTTGTTCAGAAAATTCGTTTTGCAACTCTCTCTTCTGACAAAGAAACTCTGTTTTTTGCCTTGTTTTCATACTTTTACAGGCATCTGCCCAGTCTCTTCCATTCTTTTTGTGTAGTGATTATCAAAACATCCTGAACTACTCATATTATCTGGTCTTTTCCTGCCGCGGTGCCTTCCTTCTGGATTGTCCCACAACCCTGCTGGTGCCCGAGCTAGATGTGACTTAGGGCAGCGAAGCAGTTGTGCGGGCACCAGGGCAAGAAACGTCCCTCCACAGGAGGGATCGGTTGCCCCGGCGACTCAGGAGCCTCTGGCCAGACGGTACGCCCTGCTGCGCACCCCGCAAGGGGTTTCTTGAGNGGGGTAATCGGGGAATAACAGAACTGCACAGAAGTCATTATGAACATATGCAAAACCATAAAACACACTGCCACATTTTCCACCATGGCCTGTCTCAACTCGACTTTGTATTCTATAATGTCTTTCTGCTCAGACCTTCTTAGCTGAGATAAGTGGTAAAGAAGGGCCACAAAGATTCTCATATGACTGGAGAACCTCTGCTATGGAGACAGACTGAGAGAGCTGGCATTGCTCAACCTGGAGAACAGAAGGTTCCAAGAAGATGTTGGAGCCCCTTCCAGTACCTAAATGGGATCCAAGACAGCTGGGGAGGGACTTTTGAAGAAGGCATGCAGTGATAGAACAAGTGGTAAAGTCTTTAAGCTGAAAAAGGGTAGATTTATATTAGATATTAAGGAGAAATTCTTCCCTGTGAAGGTGGTGAGACACTGACACAGGTTGCCCAGGGAAGTTGTGGCTGGAAACGTCCAAGGCCAGGTTGAATGGACCTTAGAGCAACCTGGGATAGTGGAAGGTGTCCTTGCTTATGGCAAGGAGTTGGGATGAGATGAGCACTAAGGTCCCTTCCTACCCAAACGATTCTAGGATTCTATGATTCTATTATAGGGCACTTTATGGACAAAACATCCCCTACATTATATCTAGTGCAAATATGTGTAAAACAAGACCCCATATCCTGCAGCTTCTGCTTCCAGGCCACTCTTGTCAGTGACATTATGTCTTAGTTTGGATCAGGGTTGTATTACTGGCTGACACCAATTTATCTTGTCATAAATGTAAAGTGTAAAGTATGACTATTTTCCTAAAATTTCTTACTTTTCAGTAAGACTCTCCTTAATTCCTTACGTCCCCTTGTGATGAACCTGAGCTTGAACCTCTAGTCAAAAGTTGTTTGTGCTTGGTATCTTTGGTCCAAGTCAGCCTGTTTCTCTCCTAGAATTTTCTCTAAGCTGTGGTCAAACAGCTTCTAGCACATGGCACCTCCCAGCTCATTTGACCCTTCCACAGGCTGTTTAATATGCAATGTCACAATTCTAATGCATTAACTTTCTGATAATTTATTTTATGAGATTCTTTTTAGTTTGGTCATTATTCCTGCAGATAAATTTCCACCATGTATAACACAATACAAATAATGCAGGCCCTCGCAGAGGGCTTCACTTGAAAGGATTTGTGTTCATGCAGAAATTTCCATGCTGTGTTACTGCACAGATCTGTAGGTCTATACAGCACCAACCCTATTAGAGAACTATAGAATGGTTTGAGTTGGAAAGAACCTTAAAGCTCATGCAGTTTCAACCTCCCTGCCAGGGGCAGGGACACCTTCTACAAGACCAGGTTGTTCAGAGCCCCTTCTAATCTGGCCTTGGTAGGATGTTTCAGATGCATTGAAGTAGCCTCTTAAGTGACCTTGAGTCAGCAGAATCTGTTGGATTTGGTTTTAGTTTTCTGTGTGAGACACGACAAAACTAAGAATGCAAACTAAATCTTTGGGACTAGTGCCAAGTAATGCTATAAAGGGTATGTCTGACCAAAGCTCTCAAGCAAATGTTAGCTTTGGCTTCAAGTCCAAGGTGTTGGCTTGACTCCTTTCATTTTTGTGGAAATTTTGTGGATTTTGTCATGAGAGTATCATAAAAAGAATCTGCTTTTGGATCTTTTCCTTAAATGCCTGTTGATAGCCAGCAGAAGGTCCAGACCGCTGGTCATAAATTCTTTTTTTTTTTTTTCCTTTTTTCCTCTTTCCTGCATCTTTGTGTGTGTGTGTTTGTTCTTATGTATGTACTTATTTATTTATTTTAGCTTTTTCTTTCTACTTTATCATTTCTTCTTCTTTCTTCTCTCTTTCCTCTTCATTCTTCTTTCTCCTTTCTTCTTTTTTTTTAACTTCTTTCTTCTTGTTCCTTTTCCAATCCAAGGGTTTCAGTGCTTCAAGTATTTTATCCAATGTGCTGGTCCTAAACACAAGACAGGAAGGCTTGGAATATAAAATTCTCAGTTCCTCTCTGAACTCTGAAATCATTTTACTTCTGTGCTTAGAAGTAAATAGACCTTCACCCTGGGCATAGGATGTGTCCTTGTTAGTGTGGTTGGTATTCCTCGGCCTTGACAATTTTCCTTTCTGGTTATTATCAGAGCTATTATAGACATGCAGGTTGATTAAAACGTAAAACACTGCCCTGAGGTACCCACTTTATTTTCAGCCTTGCAGAGCTTCTGTAGATTCCTCTCAGGGTTCAGCCCTCCAGGGGCCAAGGCAGCCAACTCAGCCATCAGTGAGACATTATGGAGCATTCCAGCATTTTAGGACATCCGGTCATTCTTTTCCAAAGGTTTAAATGAGAAAGACATGCCAGGAACTTAATAAAGGGTTTTCTTACATTTCTTTCTTGAACAGAAATTCTTAAATGTTCTCTTTGATTGGCAGCTACATGCTGAAAGTCTGCACTCTGTAAACCTCAGTCCATTTCCTCAAAATGCAGAGCACAAGAGCAGGATCACTGTGAAGAGGTTTAAAAATCTCTGTATCTGGCCATGCCAAGGATTCTCCAGGTAGGAAACACAGAAAAGTAGAAATCCGTCAAAAAAGGGAACACTTTTTGTGTTCAACATTTTTATTTAAAACAAAATTCACATTTTTATTTAAAAAGTCATTTTATTGAAAATGAAATGCTCATTGGACTCAATGGGCACTTAATGGACACTCTCCCACTGTGAGTTCTGTGGCACAGCAGTATTCCCTCTCCTCTGGATCTGGGTTCCAGAGGGAACAGGTAAAATCAAAACTCTCAGCTTCATGCTGAAGAGTAAAAGAGAAATCAGTTTGAAAAGTGCATCTCTACATCTTAGATATTTTTCTGTCTGAATCGTTGGGTTTTTATTCCATAAAGAGTATGTAGATGACATGTAAATGTTATGTAAATTGGGTCCATAGTCCATTAAAGTGCAATATTATAATCACTAATACCCCATAGGCATGGACAGATCAACCAACCAAGTTTTATTTGATCTTTGTCAGAGGCAGTGAGCCCTTTTATGCAAGATTTTGTGTACATGCCTTTATTGTGAAGATCATAATTTCAAAATGTGCCTGTTTGGGATAAACAGATGTCATTGATGTGCATTTCTGCAGCGAAGTTCAGCAAGTGCATTACTACCAAAAAGAAATTTTATAGACTGACCAAAATGAAGGAATCCTGCCTTCCACTGAGAATTTCCATCTGAAGTGATCACCTAATCAGTAGACTTGAACAACCTCCAATTGCATACAACACTTAGCCTTCAACACCTGCTACTTTCACTACCCAAATTAAAAGAAAACAAGTGTATACAAAAAAAGACTGGAGGGCTGTTTGGCCCTTGCCTAGGAAAAATACATTCCTTACTAATTGGCACAACACTTAATAAATATTAACTGGTTTACACAGCCCTCTCATTTACTTAATGAAATGGTAGTTGAGGGGTTAATGGGTTAATTGGGAAAAGGAAATGGATCTTCAAATATATCAAAATCTGATAAGTGATTTAGCCTAATTAATAATTTACATGTCAACATTTTTCTAGTTGCCAAATGTACTATTGGAGGATAAAGGTATAAATGGTAGGAAACAAAGAAAAAAGTAAATTCACGGTAAATTGAAAGCACCAATTGAAAAGTATGTGGAGCTCTGTATATTGAAACCTCTTTCCTAAGGCTTTTACAGAGTTATTCTTTTAGTATTGCATGACGTGTAAGGTGGTAAATCATAGAATCATAGAATGGTTTGGGTTGGAAGGGACCTTGAAAATTATCTTGTTCCAACCCCCTGCCATGGACAGGGACCCCTTCCACCACCCCAGGTTGCTCCAAGCCCCATCCAACCTGGCCTTGGACACTTCCAGGGATGGTACCTTGTAATCTTGTCTTGAATGCTTCTTCAAAGGTGGTGAGCAATTAGATCTCCATCAGTAGGAGCTATGCTAAATACTGAGCAGAATACACAATATTTCTACAGCCGGTTCTGGAATATTAATATTATCTTATTATTATTAAAATCCAAGCTGATAATATTAAAGGTCCATGGGCAGAGAATTGTCAATCTGCATTCTTAGATATATGACAATTATATGTGAACTAGAAATCAGACACACAAGATTAATAGTCTGGGGTGTAAGGAATAAGTGACATGATTAAATTAGAAAGGAACTACTAAAACAACCCATGCAAACCTGATCTTGAGCACAAAGTAGACTAATCTCTTCACAGCCATTCTGGATTTCGATTGTATGGATTTTGATGTATTATGCACTGCATCACACAAAGCTACCTTTATGGTTACACACATTCATGCAAATAGATCAGTATCTTTAATTCACCTGCAAAAATATTTAACCTTTAATTATGTAACAACATTGCTGAGCTACATGTCCACTCTTTAATTGCTCTTTCCAGATTTCAGAGAAAGTCAAGAGAAGTTATGTATGTAATACTGATCCTGAAGCTTCTGTTACACATAACACAATATTTTTCAGGCAAATTTGAAATGTTAAAATATTTGGTCCTCTCTTGAACACAAATGGTTTATTGCACCCCAATTTCTTAGTGGTGGAAGTAACAATCCCTTCATATAACCTTGAAACAATGAGATGGGATATGGAAGACACACAAAGATAAAGAATTGAGTGTTAAGAGTTAAAAATATTTGAGATATAATTCTTTCAGAAGGGAAAAAAATTGGATTTTTACTGAGAGATAAGAAATACCTCTGTCTTAAATCTTCGTATTTCGAGGGCTTCTATCGTATTTGCTATGAAGCATCTTCTTGGTTAAAGGATTATCAGGCATTTTGTTTGTTTGAATGATGGGAGGACAGAAGATGCATTTCACTATCCTTAAACCATCCCTGACACCACCAGATGAATGTCAGGTCTAGTCAGGAGAAACAGAAATGATAGGCATTCCTCTGCCTCCTTGAACAACTTATTCTATTGGAAATGACATTCACCCCTCATGAATGGGTCCTGCACAAAGGCTCTTGTACCACAAATGTGACACAAACTTCTTTGGAACTCTCCAGAAGGGCATTTCTCCTGTGCACAAGAAGGAGTTTCACCTTGCAAAAAACATCCCTTGATTTTGGCTTAGTAAAGAAACTCAGGTGCTCAACTTAAAGGATGTGTATTACAGCAATAATAAATTCTTCAGTTGAGGAAAATGTATGCATCTATAAATTCCAGACTGTGTCTTGCCCCACCATATTATGGGAATGACTTTGGAGGTGCCTAAACTGGCTTCATACAGATTTTTTAATTAAAATAATGCACGTGAATTTTGCATTAGTAATGGTGAAAAAAATTTTAAAGTAGTTACGACCCTTGCTATGCAGGACATTTGCAATAGCAATCAATGCCTTTATTACTTGTTTTCATGTTTAGCTCATCTTTGATTGCCTGCCTGCTTCTTCTCTCTCTCTGTCCATTTATCTATTAATCTACAAAACTGATTATGAAGTGCAGCTGAAAATACAAACATCTCATTCTGGCCTTTGTACATCCAAAGGAGAACTAAAGTGTTAGTCTAATACTAGTATTCCTTTGGCACACAATTTATAAAACTTTTCTTCCTTTCCTATAGACTTCGACTACGT
The DNA here is from genome assembly GCA_013390005.1 of Calyptomena viridis. Classification (NCBI taxonomy): domain Eukaryota; kingdom Metazoa; phylum Chordata; class Aves; order Passeriformes; family Eurylaimidae; genus Calyptomena; species Calyptomena viridis. Next base: position 62,012 of record WEIV01030161.1, read on the forward strand.
GCCCTTGTCAGGACATGTGAGGTCACTGGTGTTGTCAAAGATGATCTTTGTCAGTTATTGAAATGAGAACTAATTTGACCTAATCTAAGCTGACAGACAAAATGGTTCATTGGTAAAACAAGCCAGTTCCAGAAACTGGTGCTAAAGAAGAGTACAGGAGCAAAAAATGTGGGTTTACTCTTTCAGTTCAGTTTTGAAAACTGGACTTTTAATAGGGTTTAGCATAATGCATCAAGCTGGAAAGAATAGTGAAAATGTGTGATATCATAGCTCTTACACTGTATTTAAACCTTACATATAATTTGTTGTAGCTTGTTCTTTTGCAATGTTGTACAGTTCATTTCACTGAAATACAATTAGTATTATGATTAGTGATATCAACGTAGAGTCCAGGAAGCACTGAGATTGTGACCAGGAAATTATTCTGAAAAATCTAAAATTTAATTTTACCAGGATAGAAAATTACTGCTGGGCGGATCACATAAGTCAGGAATTCTTGATACTTACCGCATCAGGAAAAAAAAATGTTGATTTTCTTGGGAGAAATAAGGCTGATTGACCTTCCTTCAGGTGCTAAACTTTGCTGAGCAGAGGTCTCTGCTCTCTTGCCCCTGTGAATAAACTAGAGATGAACTTTAGTGCTTGTGGAATTAAGGCCAGGGAAAACAGGCAGTGCAAGGAAGATTAATGGGAGTCTGCATGCCATTAAAATTAACCACTGAAATTAAAGATCCTCTGTCTTCTGCTGCCCCTTGATTGTTGTTGATATGACAGTGTCATAACTGATCCATCCAGCTCATGTTTATCTCTTAACAGATAAACTGAGATATTCCATTTTGTGCACAGTCCCATCGGGATCTGAACACAGCAGTTTTCATATATATGTGCACATTCCCTCTCTATGGCTTTGATTTATAACAAGGAAAGGAAAAAGGCAACGATAAAATAATATTAGACATTAGCCCCTAATATTTATGGACTGGCTGCCTTTCCCAAGGATCCTGTACAGCTTTATGAACGTGACACCTCTTAAGCATTTGCTTCACCCACCAGTGAAACACAGTCACCTAAGGCTGCTTAGACTGCTCTGAACATTTTCCCTTTAAACAGCTTTGAATGGAAATTGGCTCTTTGTTCAGAGTGAGAATGTTTATGGAAAATATCCATCTCATTGAATTATAAGAGAAAATGTTGCTTTCCACTGTCAAAACAAGCTTGTTTTGTTGTTTTTACTTTGCTTTGGCTTGTTTTCTGTCTCAAAACTGACAACTCTTGAGAGTACATTTAGAGGTAAAAATGATTTTTAAAAGTTATACAGAGAAAAAAATTATAAATTTTTTTGTTAATTGCTGAAACCTTGGTGTTAATTACTGATACCAAGTTGCGATACCTTGACCTCATAGATAAACCGTGATGGACCCATGCAAAAAAGACCATTTAAGTACCTAAAACACTGAATACTTTATATTTCCTAATCCTATAAGGAAGTCACAGTATCTTCAAATGTTCAGGATTAAATTCAATAGTTGAAAAGAGTTCAGCAATTCAATAATTAAAATAATTCAATAATTGAAAAGTATTGAAAAGTGAGAGAACTATGCAAAATCTAATGTCACAGATTCACTAGGGCTGGCCAAGAAGTGGATCTTTGGAGTTTGCTGATATATGTATAAGAGAAATGTCTGAGGAAAATAATATATTGGGAAAATAGAAAGGAAAAGTGCTCTTTACACTGGGTTGAAAAAACTGAACTGCTTAACTTAATAAACTACAATTTCACTTCTGACCAATTATAATAATTTTAAACTGGTAAAAAGTAAATTATATATTATTTTGTATTGAAGGCTCTTCTAAGTTAGAAAAAAATTACGGTAATGTATTTTCAATGTATAGTTTTCCATTAAAAATGTACACCATCTCAGGAAATAAAAATATTAAATATTTCATTATCTACTGATAATATTAAAGTTTTTCTGAACAAAACTTTCCTCCAGATCCAATTCTGAAAATATTCTGAGAATTATTCTATCTTATGTGTGTATATATATATATAGAAAACATATAAAATCCAATATATGTTTGATATGGAGAAATTAATCCTAACACTGTTTGATGTGTGAACCTGAAAATTACTCATCTTCCCTCAGAACCTAAACTAATACTGGATTTCTTTGATGTGCTGTTGTTTTTCTGGCATCTTGGCCTAAAACAGAAAGGTCAAGGAAGTAGCATTAGATGCTAAGAAACAACTGACTTGTTTCCCTGGAACAGCAGCAGTTTCAGGGTGTTCCTGTGTATCAACAGAAGCCACTTCTCTTCTGTTTTAATGTTTTAGTGACTGTGATAATAAAGGCAAGGAGATGCCCTCTGATATTGGCAAAGAGAGATTAGGGCAAATAAAAAAAGCCATATCAATGCATTTCCCTTTTTTTGATTCAACACACACAGTGCAAAAATCTGTTTTCCCAATGTGTGCACGTGTCTGAATTTGTATGTATGTATTTACAGTTTTATGTGACATGGATTCTTCTCCAGGCAAGCTCCTGTATTATGCATCAGATCCATTCTCTGGACTCTTTTATGGTGTGTAATTTCCCCTTACAGTACAACAAGGCAGATTGCCACAGTGATATATTTAATAAAAAATTAGATACACTTCTACTGCCTCACTTTTCTTTTTTTCCCTTCATCTGTGATACTGACCACACCGAGTTAGTGTTTAAAATAAAATGACCCAAATCACTGTTGAATAAGTAAGATACTCTGCATGATACAAGTTCTGTCTTGGCCATGAAGAATGAAGATGTTTCGTAAAGTGCTAATGCCTGACACACTCCTGAGTTATGGGTCAAGAAAGAACACTTACCCCAGGGACACAAGATATTCCTCACCTAATATATTTTCCAAAAGTGCAGTGTGCTCAGAATTTCTGGATGTCTATAAGCTCAGAGTTATTACCACTGTTATAGTCTAGTTCAGGATTTCTATCCAAACTCATGTTTCTGTGAAATCTCTCTCTCTCACTCCTTGCAATTAGTGTACAGGTTAAAAGGTCAGTCAAACAAATAAGCCAGCAAAATATGAATCTCATTCAACTCTATAAAACTAGTGTTTTTATGTCACTTCTTTTCTGGGGAGGAGTGAAAACAGACACCTTCTGTCATGGTCTGAAGTTCAAAACCCTTGGGATATTGAAGATCCAAGCTTGGGAGTGCAGGTGTTGAAACATGTTGTCTCACATGTGCTGAATCATCTTGCCAGGATCTTCTACCCACCATCTCCACTTTTTTCCATCAAGGGGCCAGTCTCAATTCACTGTGCAGCACAGCAGCTTCAAATTTACGTGTAATCAAATTCATATATAAGAGTAGTATGCAATGTCAAATTGTTTGCAATTCTCTAGTCTGTGAGTGGTGTCTTCTGTCTCAATATTGATCACTGTTACTAATTCACTAATTCTTCAGCCAATTTCTGTCATGGGACAATGCCTCACATGCCTTTGTGTTCTAACCCAGAGAGTAGATACTCACTAAAATTAGTCTGAGTAAAGAACTAGCTGAGACACAGGACTGGACAAAACCCAAACCACCCTAATACTTGGACTTGTGTTGATGGCAAGTTGGATCACATAAAGTTACTTCCAATCTAAATTATCTTATTAATTTATGATTGATATTCTATGGCTTACTTTAAGCTGATAGCACAATTTTTGGTTTTAGTGTATATTTTTGTGTGTGTTCGACAGCAGCAGCAAAACAGGCACTCTCAGGTAAGAAGTTATTGCAGAAAGCTCTGAGGCAGGAATTGGAGGACTGCTGGAGAAAAGATTAAGTCCCAAAGGGCATGAGACCAGAGACCATGAAAGGCTCACTAAGCAGGGGCACAGACCTGAAAGAAGCTTGATGTCTTTTCTAGGCTAGAGAATTTGGAATGTCTTACAGAACATGACAACCCACTCTTACATAGTGTTATAACAACAGGCATAGCTGCTCTTGTGAGGTTAGGACCTACATGAGCTGGGAATTATTCACAGTGATGCTTTGTAGACACGAATGGGTCATAATATAATAGTGAATATAAAGCTACACCTACACCAGGAAGTAAAAATTCTAATATATGAACATGGGGAAAGGATCTTGGTCATTCCTGTTAAAATGATAGCTTGGTGACTCTTCTGGTATGGCTCAAGCTATTGACTTTCTTCTAAACTATTCCTGGGCACCATTTGGGAATCAACAAAAGAGAAGATTTTTTTTTTTTTTTTACGGAAACTAATAATAAGAGATAGAAATGTATTCAAAGAATTGGTACTGCCACTGGTACACTTATAGTTACCTTGCCATTAGAGTACCAAATCAGTTCCATTGGCTCCTGGAGAGGAACATGGACTGAGATCCAGGAACACAGATGTGATTTCAATGCCTGTGTTTTTCCCCTTTTCATCCTTTAGGAAGTACTTTATGAAATAGTATAAATAGCTGTACTTAGACATGACTGATATTTTAAATCCTTTAGAGCTACTACCTGGATCACTGTTTCTGTGTTGTGAGATAAAGGGAAAATTGCCTCATTCATCTAAAAAAGGCAAAAGGAGTAAAGTTGGGCAACTGGTCCAAGCTATTCATCTTAGATTATACTCAAAGGAGGAAGACAGGTACTTCCAGTACCTTGTCCAGAAGCATGAAGTCTCCCATAGTCCTATCCTATAGTTGTCAGCAGATGTTCTAAGGCATCCAGACAGCTGCTGACTATATAGAAAGACCATAATTACTTTATGTATGTAATATTTCCATTTCCAAAAGTGGGATGAATGAATCTCACCCTCTCTGGATTTGATGGGTGGGGTACATTATAACTATACATTGGTGTCAGTAGAACACAACCATGTAGGAAATCTCTTCAACACAGTGGAATAAGCACTTCAGCTGAATCTGGGAAGCTGAAATTTATAATACATCTGTAACAATGAAATCAGGTCATTTAAATTAGTCTGCTTAGCTTTTACCAAGCTCTTCAGGTAGGTCTGCAATGGGCTGGAGTAAGGCTGGACACTGTGTTTAGATAGAGTCAGCACTTTTTGAAGTAAAATGAGCCAATCCAGTTTAGATGGATCAGAAGCAGACAAGTAAAGTCAGTCAAGTGGCAGACTTAATCTGGAATTGAGTCCCATGCCTTCAGGAAAGGAGAGGAATTCAAAAACTCTGTACTGTGTAGGTGTGCAGACATGAGATTTTGCAAAGGTCAAGAAGACCATCACAGATATATCTTCATTAAGGGCTGGCTTTAAGGAGGAAAATATCTGGGATTAAGAGGTGCATAGCAGGGTAAAATGCATTCTTTGTTACACCATTGGACAGGGCAGCTCTTGCGGCAAAGGCTTCCCATTCACCCAGCTCATGTCTCTAGGAACACTGGTCTTTACTATTTGTATGTGCTGGCCTCTTCCTGCTGCCTGAGGGTGTGGCACAAAGTGCCAGCTGGAACCCACATATTTTTTGACCACTCCATCCAGTGTGGCTACATCTGTGTTGCACGTGCTTTTCCCTGAATGATGCTGGTGTGTTTGGGATTGCTCCTTACCTCCACCACCTCTTCCTGCCACAGACACTGTGCCAACACCTCCAGACCACCTCTTAGCAGGATTTTCCTTTTCCCAGAGAAGGAAACAAGATGTTGTGCAGAGCTCGTGCCTGGCAGGAGCATGCAGCTGAAAATCATCCCTTTGAACCATTAAAGATGGAGTATGAGTTTCATGGAGAAACGCTCTTCGGATCCAGCAGTTTGTGACAATATCAGAGCAGGGCTGTTGTCAGCCGCCTGTTATTCTGTTGCATACTGAGGCTTCCCCAGGTGTATTCCCCCTAGCTAAGGGGTGGGACCCTGCTGAATACCAGATCCCTTTGTTGCACATTATCGCGTTAGCTGAGCTGTCATGAAAGTTGCCAGTGTATATGTAGAACACAGAGATTAATCCAATTAAACCTCCACTGACTTTTCCACATTCCTCATGTTGCAGCCCATATCTCTTCACAGGTAGGTCTTAGAGCATGGGTAAGGTTAATCAAATGATGTTTATGGAATGGAAACCCATCAGAAAGAGGGACATAATGAGAGGGAGAGAGGGAGTGATTAGTAGCTAAGCTTTAACCCACCACAGCTGCTGTGATCCTCAATCTTTGGGTGTCGGTTTTAAATTGTAAGGACGGACTTTTAAAAAATACAAACAAAAATGTTAAAGTGTTGCACTTCTTGACCTGGAATTTGCGAATAATATAGGTTTCAGGTTTTTTTCAACATCTGAAGAAGACCCCTAAAGATTTTATATGGTTTGTACAATAAAAGCTAACATGAATAACATCTTCAGCAAGAAAAAGTAAATCTGGGAATTAAAACTAACAAATATGCTCAGATTGAAATTTATGAAGTCACATAATGACACAGATGGTAAATTTTACTGATATATATTTTTCCCTGGTGTAGAATACACAGTGGCAATCCAGCATGACAGATTGTATCCTAGGCTAAAACTGTGTCAGACACAGAGGAATCAGAAGATGCTATCATATAATTTGCACTGGGGCCAGCCTGAATCTTGTAAGTGTTCTTTGTTCAGCTGCACTGAGTTGTTTTTCAACTGTGTTTGCCTTCTGTAAAATAATTCTCAGAGGTTTTTCCTGTTATCACCGGAGATTTTTCACTAGTTTCAAACAATGGTCTCCCTAATAATTAACTATTATTGTTATTGTTATATAACACATAATAATAATAATTATTAATAGCACTGATCTCATCCAGTGAATTACTTCAGCCTGATCTTAGGTCAAATACAGAGATTTAAGACACTATTGAATGTGCAGAGCTAGATATGAGATTCATTTCTGCTAGTTTAGCCATTTAGGCTAAATTAGACTCTCTAATTAGGCTCCTGTTATTGAAAAGGTAAAAGAAATGTTTCTCTAGAGACTGTTTTACCTTATCCCTTTCAGGAATTTATTTTAGCATGATCAGACAACCCTGTGAGGATGTTTGCCTCATCTCCAAAAGACCGACTTAAATGAAATATGTAACATTTCAATTGCTAAAGTTAGAGAAAATTAATCCCTTCTGTGGTGGCAATGGCGGGGATTTTTCACACACTATTTGTACTTATATCTGGATTTTACAGACATGTTGAAATTGGTATCAACAGTTGTCATTCTGCAAAAATTTATGTGTGGCCTTTAATTCATGTGGCTTTTAATTCATGTGGTATGAATGATTCTTCCAAAGCTGAACTCTTCTCAGCAGTTCTCAGTAGTTCTTTTCAAGCAAAGAAAGAACTGGCTGTTTTTCACATGAAATTTCCAAGTCTTAAGTTCAAGTTTGCTGCCTAGCCTTTCTTTTCCCTTTATTTTAGGGGAAAGAACTGGTGGTAAGGGAACTTTCTCTCCCTATAAGAGCTTTCAAAGGGTAACTTTTTTTACATATCTAAACATGTTCTATCTGTGGTCTATGCATGCAGAGCAAATATTCAGAAGGTGTCACACCCACATATTTTTTGACCAACTCTAGGGATGGTGACTCCACTACTGCCATGGGCAGCCTGTTCCAATGCCTAACCACTCTTTCTCTACCTTCAGCTCCCCATTCTTTACAAATCTGGGGTCAACAGGAACCCAAGATGGGATCTTTGTCTTTCCCAAACACACAAGCAACAATGGACCTTTAAAGTCCACTAAAGGTGCAACAGTCCACCCAGTAGGAGCAGACTACCACCTAAAAACTGCTTTTCCTTGGATACCTTTGCTCAGCAAGGAGTATTCCAGGTCCTGCTTTACACAAACGCTGCCTGTTGTTGCTGCACATTCTTGGCTTTCATTGTAATGAGTTGTATCCATAATAGGATAAGCTGTGAACCTGCAGCAATAGTAGCAATAATGCAGTAAAATAGGCTATTTTTAATGTCCCTCCCACTTTTGCTCAATGGGGGTGTTAAAGAAAAGAAATTAAACTGCAAGAGCTACAGCAAGTTGAAACAATTCTAAAAGGCCAAAGACAGAATGATGACACAGTAATAACGGCAGTGCAGTAATGTACATTTATTAGATGGCTTTCATCCAAAGCTCTCAAAAAAAAGTCCTTAAAAACTTTGTAGGCAGAGAGAAAACTGGTGGTCATGTGCTTTCAGGGGTAAGGCACAGGTGAGTTTCATGGACTTCTAGATATTTTGGAACACTGAGTCACAGAAATCACAGAACTGTTTGGGTTGGAAGGGACCTTCAAGACCATCTAGTTCCAACCATTTGCCATGGGCAGGTTACACCTTCCACTAGACCAGTTTGCTTCAAGCCCCTGGATGGTTTGTAAAGTCCCTTTCAACCTTGTCTTGAGCACTTCAAGGGATGAGGACTGCACAAACTCTCTGGACAAAATGGACTCCTTTACTGCTCAAAGGCTGCTGGATGTTGTAAAATCAAAAGACTGATCAAATACAGAGACAAAATGAATGTGATTTTAGAAGCTAAAAGAGAAGGCCAAAGCTTTTACAGATGGGCATGGCTTATTTATAGAGGACTGAAGGCTCTGTGATTTGGTAGAAAATGCTACTTGAAATCTCATTTCCTGGAGTTGGATCTACATGATTTCAGACTGGAAACAATAACGAAATGCTTATCAATGATTGTAATTAACTATCAGATAAACTCACCCAAGAATACAGAGGACTGTGTGTTACTCGAAGTGCTTAAATCAGAACAATATGCAGCTTGAGAGGGTACAGTGTAGCTCAGGAAAGTTATGGATCAGAAAAAAGAATAAACTTATAAGGTCTGTCTTCAGGAAAGTCACAAGCAAGATGATTGTAATGGTCCCTTCTGGCCCTAAAATCTAAGATATATGAATCTATTTATTTCCAAAAGACCTGAAGGAGGGGAAAAGTGGGGACACCAAAGATGTATTTGTGTAATAGGTTAAAAATTGGGCTGTTTTCTTGCTCTTATATTTTGACTGGAATGATTTATTTCTGTACTTGAATATGTTTGCTACTAATTAGTAGAAGGATTTGTAATTAATAGTAATAGTAAAGTAATAGCAAAATAATAGTAACATTTTTTGCTTCTAATATTTATCTCTTCTATTCCTTTCCCTTCTCCTTCTTTTCCTGTGTGCACAATGGTTTCTTAGAACACTTGGATCTTTTCTCTGGACTGTATTTCAATGCTGTTTCCATTCAACTATGCCACACCAAGGGACTCAAAGTCTTCCTTTCAAATGCTGCCTATTTTCCCATCATTCTCTTAGTGTTCTTTCGGTGGAAAGCAGTTTGTTTAAGGAAAGATTTCAGTCCCGGTATTTTAAATACTTGTGATGCATACTTGCATTTATAAGTACACTTCAAAAATATGTTACAATTGGTGCATATTTAGGTCTATTTTTATGTTAGAGCGGAGCTTGAATACATTCTTAAAATTACTGTGTTTTATATATCTTTCTTTGAATGCGCAACAGAGTTGGAAAACAAATAAACAGCCAGATCTGGAACATTTGAGGCAACCTTGTGATAATGAAGCTTGTTTAAAGGCAAGTCAGTTTATTTAGGACTTAGAACTGTGCTTATCTGCCTATAAAATTGTGTATGATTTTATTCCTGATAGAGATGGTCCAAAGGAAGTTTTATCTTTCAGAAAGCCACTGGTTAATGCATTGAACACAACTTTCCAGGGCATCTTTTTGGCTGTTCAGTTCTTCTAGTCAAGCACCAGATACAGGAAAGATTAAATTAATCCAAGTCCAGAGTGATGCCATCCTGGAAGCGTTCAAGGCTGGGTTAGATGGGGCTTGGAGCAACCTGGGTTGGTGGAACATGTCCTTGCCCATAGCAGGGCGATTGGAACAAGATGAATTTCAAGGCCAATTCCAAACAAAATCATTCTATGATTTTATGATTCTATGCTCTTGTCTCCCCTTCTCCTCTGTGTACATACCTACTCCCTCTTTCACTGAAAAAAGACAGTGACCATCTGTCACTGGTTGCTAAAATTGACAAGTTTCTTGCCTCGGACTAGTTTTCCAGACAGACCATCCAATCCAACATTTGGATTACCTTAGTCAAGGTGGGTGGCAACACATGGCTGGGAGATCTAAAAAGAAGCAACCAGTCCAGTTTTTAAAGAATATCTACACTAATGAATAGGTAGAACCATTCCTTAGTTATTCTGAAGCCACATGATAAGGCATGCTTGCATCCACGTTATACCACGTTTAAAAAAATAAGAGTTTACTGATGCAAATCCCTCTTTCTTGCTACACTTGAACTCTGCCCAGTTTACTTGCATCAAAGCCATGGCACCTTTGCTGAGAATTGATAGATATGATAAGGGGTAAAGACTTGTGCCTGTATTTAGTTTACAATGGGCTTTTTTAGTACAGATATGGCCAGACTGGCCTAGTGTGGCATGGAATTGCAGTCTCAGGTCACATTGGTGTCCATCAGATCCTAGGCAGCAGCTGACTCATGTCTAGACAGCTTAAAATGCAAGTTTGCATCTATCTGCACTCACCTATACAGGTGTTAATGACCTTTCTAGACCTGCATGTGCTTGAGAGGATCAAGTTGTAGGTTGTGGCTGAGAGCTGCTATTCAGGCTCTCCCAGATCCCAGTAGGCAAGTTGGAACTGGCTGCTTTATTTTGGAGATGAGGTTGCTTAACACTAAGGAAATGGCCAGACTGTGCCAGCTGGCCTCAGGGATGGGGAGCTGATCCTGACACTTCCTTAGCTGACTACCAGGGATGTAGCCAAAATGTCTGGCAGGAGATTTCTCTTAGTCTCACTTCTGCAGGCTCACCTGGCAGTAAACACACAAGGCCCTTTCTCCTCTGCCGTGGCTCAACAGTGAGGAGCTAAAATACTAAATTTTGCTGATCCAAGGGTGAGGGGAGAGCTGTGCCTTCAACATCATGGGAAGAAATTAAGTGGAGGGTCCAATCTGAGTCAGAGAACTTGGGAAAAAAACCATTAGCATCCACTAGCTACAGTCCTGTTTCTATTATGGCCAAGGATTGTCTATCTACAGAGAGATTTTTTATAGATTTGACTCTATTTTTTTTCTGCCCATGGCCACTTGAAAGAGAGACTAAGTGCAGATGGGAGAAATGAGAGGAAGGAGTGGAGGGAGGAAATTTCTTTTCAGGTTTTCTTCTCTCTCTAATTAAATACAGACTACTGTATCTCTGAGTTCAATATATAGTACCCATTTAAAAATAATAATAATTAAAGATTCAACTTATCATTTTATCTCACAGAAGGCTCACAAGTTGTTCCATAGCCTGAGGCTAAAGCTAGCCCAGATATTAGCTGAACCAAACAGGGCTGTCATTGCAAGCCAGTCTGCACCCCTGCGATGTTTAAAAAAAAAAAAAATTAAATTAATGCCAAGAGATGAAAGCAATGAAAGCATCTGAACTGTACAGGAAAACAGAGACTGCAGAGGAAGACAGGGACAAATACCTGTACTTAGTTTTCTCCCAAGGTGGACTTAGATTACGGGCTCTGAGGAAAAAAGCTCAGTGGTTTATCCGGCTTTCCTACAGTACCTGGTTACATGACCTTGACTCCCCAGGTACCAGGAAGAAGAAGGTCTTGTATTCAAAACACTGCTTTATAAATGTCCTTTAGCTATTGCATCTGGCTTTTCTCTCTGACTCTACAGGGAAATAGAAGTTGGCTGCCTGAATAATCGGTGAAATTAATTCTTCTTTTTGGGCACACTCTCTGCAGCAATTATATAAGTTCATTTCAGGCAGCACATAAAGCTGCTTTGTGCTACCCAGGTAGTGAAGAACCAGCAAGGAGAGGAGCAGGGAGGCCTGTGGCTGAGGGAGGTGTCACCAAGCAGCCTGGCAGGAGCAGAGGTGTCAGCGATGCGCGATGTCACGGAGCCTCCAGCTCAAAGAAGCAGCAGCACTGCAATATGTCAAGTGCATCGCTGAGTTTCTGCTCAATGGAGAGGACAGCACACACACCTGGGAACTGGGAAACATCTGTTGGAAGAAGTCACTTGAGAAATAACCTTGCAATGGCTTGGGAGAAACATCTGTGCAGCAAATGACATACCACCAGCAATGGAAGGATGGGAAGGCAGAAGTTGGGGAAACACAAGAACCATCTTGTGTTGATAAAGCAGGGAACTGGTGACAGCACAAGGGGAATTTAGGTCAGCACAAACTTATTTGGCTGTACAGCTTTTCTGCATAGGAGCTGATGCAGCAGCTGTCTCATTGAAATGGTTGTGCAGCTGTTTTACCACTGGCCAAAGAGAACAAGAGAGATCTAAATTTTCCTCTTTTTCCCCATTCTTCACTCTGAAACTCTTTCTCTGTTTTATTGCTTATTTCTTATAAGAGTTTGCTTACATGTGTTTCCTACCCTGTACATAAATAGCAGAAATATGGAGAGGATATGAGTACTTTAAACCAGATGAATCTCGTATCCTTCTAAGAGATGTGGAATCTAAGACACAAGATGATGCATTTTGTCCAGAAAAAAAGTTAGTTAATGTACAAGATAAGAAAAAAAATCCCAATCCTCTCATGCTTTCACACCGATTCTTATTTTATCCATTGTTTTGTACAAGTCTTTTAGTCAGGCAGTGCAAAGATTCAAATGAAACATCTTCTGACAAGACACATTCCTCTGGGTGAAATTCTCCAGGCTACGTATTTGGGAAAGTGCAATTAGGTGCTTTCTTTTGGTTGCATGTGCCTGCAGATTTGAAGAACAGGAACAATTCTGTTTGTCTGAATTAGTAGAAGTCAAAAAATCACAGCAAAGACTCTGTTAGCAGTTTAGCAGTTTCTGTGGTTGAGAATCAATGCTCAGAAATGTACTCTGGACCTGTTTAGTTTAGTTTAACTCAAGCCAGAGCATCCTAAAGAGTTATAAGGGCATGTTTCAGTAGCTGAAGCTGTAGACAGGAGCTGGTCCATTCCTGGTCAGCTTCCACATCCCATTGGGGTAGGCTCAAAATCTACACCTGCCCCAGTGCAAACAGGGGAAACAGTGGGATCAGTGGGATAACATCTCAAATCTGCAAGATCATTTTTGCCTGCAGGCCTCTGCTCCTGCAGACACACACAATAAAAATGCTGGGAGAGCAATATGTCCTTAGATTATTTCAGCCACTGAGGAGAAGGCAGCAGCACTTCCCTGAAATGTGAACCAGTGTTTGCTGGCCAAGGTACACATCACTCCTTGACATTGCATAAACTTGTATGGTGAACAGAACAGTTACAGAAAGGGTTTGACCAGATTTGCAGAGCAACTTAATAGAAAATATAGTTACAACAGCTACAGGATATAGATGTATCTTCTATAAGAGACTTGGCTCCATGAGGGTAAAAGCATCACACAAAGGTGGTGTGATTTGACCTGAGAAGAGACCTGACATTACAGCAAGAGTAGGAGAGACACTGGAAGGCCCACGAGAGGAAACTTTCAGGAGGAGTTCAAATCACAAGAATTAGGTGGTACAGGTCTAAGGAGTATAAAGATTGAGGTCCACTAGATGATCTTTAAGGTCCCTTCCAACCCAAACCATTTCGTGATTCTATGTGACACTGAGCAAGGGGCCTGAAATATGTCAAGTGTTAGAAATGTGGAAGAGAAATCAGGTGTAATTTGGGCAGTACAGGTAGGTGGATAGTAGGATATGCAAATATCTCAATTTTTTGTAAAATTGAACAACTGAACAATTACTCAGGGTTCTCTTGGAGTTCTCTTGAAGGGTGTTGGAGAAGGAACCCTGGGCTAGGTGAAGTTTTTATGTTATTTCTTACGAATATATCTCTTCCTGAAGACAGCAGAACAGCTACCCCCCTTCGCTTGAACTCTTTCCTGCCAGAATTTCTTTGACAGCTGCCTTTTCATTGTTTTCTGGATGGGCAATTGGAAGAATGGGAGAGGGGGCAAAGGGAGAGGGGACAAAGGAAGAGAGAGAAAGACTAAGAGCAGAAGAATGAGAAAACTCAATTAGCTGCACATGAATTTTGGGAACATGGTGTTTCTACAAGTGAACAGATGCAATATACTTAAAGAGAGATCTTTAACCTTCAGAGGAAGAATCTACAGTAAGTGAAGTGGAAAAACGTGACAGAAGGAATAAAGCAAAATTAACAGGCTTCAGAAGACTTCTGTCACTCATCACAGTGTTGTGGGAAGGAGACTAAAGTCAAGAAGTCAAAAGCCTCAGGCATGTTTTTCCTAATTTTATTTCTCCTTATCTTCTCTTCTTCCTTCTTGACCAACTCATGATGACTGCACTAGTCTTAACAGCTCACCAAGTTATTGGAACCAAAGAAATGAGTGTGTGAAATGTAGACTTTTGATTTGTGCTGCATGCTTGAGGTCCTATTATTTGAAAAAATATTAAAATGATACTATCATAATGAACTTTTTCAGTTCGTTGTTCTCATAGCAACTATTTTGTGACAGTATGAGAAAAACAAACTTCTCCTGATATATCTGGTGAAGTAGGAGGTAATATTTCCTGGATGTTATTGAAATGATAGGACTGGAGTTGGCTGTCACCAAAGAACAGATTCTGTAATTTCTCTGCTCTTCTACCAGAACTTGGCTACCTTCTCATCACTGTAATTCTTTTTGTCCCATTTTTTCCCTGTTTTTGCTTATGAGAAAAGTTAGGATTCTGTGCACTTTCTTTAAAGCAGACTCCATTTTTTTATTTGGATTTCTGTATATTTGCATTTCATGAGATAGGAAATCAGGGTTAAATTGCACTTAGCCATTTCTGAAGATAGGCCTTATTTCATAGAATCACAGAATCATAGAATGGTTTAGGTTGGAAGGGACCTTTAAGACCATCTTGTTCCAACCTCCTGTCATGGGCAGGGACTCCTTCCACCAGACCAGCTTACTCCAAGACCCATTCAACCTGGTCTTGAAAACTTCCAGGGATGGGAGATCCACAACTCCCCTGGACAACCTGTGCCAGAGTCTCACCGCCCTCACAGTCGAGATTTCTTCCTGATATCCAACCTAAATCTACACTTTTTGCTCTTTCAGCTTATTTCTCCTTGTCCTGTCACTACACACTGCTGCAAAAAGTCCCTCTCCAGCCTTGCTGTAGGTCCTGTTTAGGTACTGGAAGGTGCTATAATGTGTCCCTGGGGTCTTTTCTTCTCCAGGCTGAACAGTCCCAACTCCTCAGGCTCAACTCTGGTCATCTAATTCATACTTCAACTCTTATTATAAGACTTGATTTTCAAAGAGAAATCTTTAAGAATTTTCCTACACTGTTACATTGGATCAACACCTGTACATTCATGCCTGTTCACTCCCAGGTTCCTTGTTTTAAGCAAACTACAGGATAGCCACAGATTAAAAGACAATACTTTCAGGTTCCACTCCAGAAGCTGTTGTTTTTCTTACTTCTATGCAAGAGAGTTTTCCCAGGCAAAACACTGTACTTCTAGGATTTTCATTCTCAAGGCAGCCTTAGTGTCCTGCAGTGCTTTTTCATGATGTTAAACTATGAAAAAGCACCATAGCACAGAGATGGAACACATAGAACCACAAAACAGTTTGGGGTGGAAGGGACTTTTAAAGATCATCTGGCTCCAACTCCTCTACCATGGGCAGAGATACCTTACACTAGACCAGCTTTCTCAAACCCAGTCCAATCTGGCCTTGAAAACTGCCAGAGGTATGTACAACCCTCTTGCTATTTTGCACCTTTTGTGCTTGAAAGGACAGTCACAAAATTACAACTGTCACAGGATCATAGAAACAGCATTTGGGATGCTGAAAGTGTCCAGGTCAAACATTGATCCACATGAGATGTTCATAGTCTTGACTGCTGTAGGCACACAATTAACTCATATGGCATGAAGTTGTGTCAGAGGAGGTTTAGGTTGGATGTTAGGAAAAGCTTCTTCACCCAGAGGGTGGTCAGGCATTGGAACAGGCTCCCTAGGGCAGTGGTTATGGCCCCAAGGCTCACAGAGGCCAGAGAGAATTTGGACAACATTCTCAGGCACATGGTAGATGTGTTTGGATGTCCTGTGCAAAGCCAGCAGTTGGATTTTGATGATCCTTGTGGGTACCTTCCAACTCAGGATATTCTATGATATAATTTAGATGAAAGGAGAACAAGTATCCTTGATACAGACTACAAGGAACATATAAATATACTAAAATAGGAATTTGGCCTTGGTCTGGTCTCCTTGATAGAGAAAATGGACATTCTTCCACCTTGACAGACTTCAGAGGGTTTGCATAAATAAAAATATTTGGCCTTTTGAAATGAAAAGATTTCTGCTACATGCCAGCATGCTGCTGATTAGGTCTCATCCAAAATGCACCATGACCATGTCTCCCCCTTGGTTCCTCTGTAAAGCATGTAACAACCTGTGCCTGCGCCACAGGAAAAGCTGTTTGAACAAATCATCCTGGGGACCTGACACTGAATGTGATGCCACACTCAAGAGCCTGTGTAGTACTTTCTGTTTGTGACTGTTTATCATACTACAAGTCTTGATTATTCTAATGACACTGGGCCTCTTCAGAAACACATTGTTTATACCCCCAAGGAGTTTGCTGCGCACACAAATATTCTCAATCTACTGTATAAACAAATGTGTTATTCAGCAGACAGCGGCAGTTCTGCTGCTGATAACTGGGAGAGGGGTTGACAACAGCACAGTGAATATTACCTGCACCTCTCAGTGTTTGTACAGTTTGTTTGGATTCACTCTCCACCATTGCAGTGGAGCTCTCAGTGCTGTCTGCGTTGGGGTCCTTGGTGCATTTTTGCACAAACCAAAAAATTTTAACACTTGAGTTCACATGTAAAACTTTATTTTTTCCATGATCTTCAGTTCAGCTTCTTTATGAGAGGGATTGATCTCATTGATCTCTTCTGTCTTGTGACCAGTGACAGGACCCAAGTGAATGACATGAAGTTGTTTCGTGGGAGGTTTATTTTGGATATTAGGAAAAGG
The DNA here is from genome assembly GCA_013390005.1 of Calyptomena viridis. NCBI lineage: Eukaryota > Metazoa > Chordata > Aves > Passeriformes > Eurylaimidae > Calyptomena > Calyptomena viridis. The sequence goes on from WEIV01030161.1 coordinate 79,009, forward strand.
TTCTTTCTACAGAGGGTGGTTGGGCACTGAACAGTCTCCCCAGGACAGTGGGCACAGCACCAAACCTGACAGAGTGCAAGAAGCATTTGGACAACACTCTCAGGGATATGGTGTGACTCTTGGGGATGGTCCTGCCCAGATTCAGGAGTTGGGCTCTATGATCCTTGAGGGTCCCCTCCAACTCAGGATATTCTATTATTTTATGATTTTATCCTATTTGAGTGAACACCTATTTGCATTTTGGAAAAAAAGAGTGAGTTATGAGACCCACACTTTGGGAATGCATCAAACACAGATGCTGCTCCATTAAAAGCACCCAAGTTCTAAGAAGATATGAACCGTCAAAGAGTGGAGGTGAAATGACTAAGAAATTGCTGAGTTTGATTGGCTAAATAAAGTTAAAAATGTGGTTGAAATTGTATTCTGGCACATAGAATTGGGAGCCAACAGAGATTACCAAAGGTACCTGGGGGTTGAAATCAGTTGGACTTGGCAATTGCATTTTCGTTTATAGTTTCTGACCTTTCTCAGTGCATTTGGAACATGTCTCTATCACTTTGAGGTTTTTTGGGAATACCAAAGTTAGGTCTCCCTTCTTTCCTTTGTAGAATTTCAAAATCCATGAAAATTACAATCTGTTACAAGAAAGTAGAAAACCCCTTTCTGTTGATCCAGCCATGAAATGAGGGGGTACAAAGTCACTTTATTAAACAATAATGACTTTAAGAACTTCATACCTCCTGAGCTGGTTCAAGCAAGTCCAATCTGTGGCCATAAACACAGATTCTCATCATCCCACCTTAGCTATTGTATTGATATTCCACAACAGACTAAACTGATCTCTAGAGATCCATGGTCTGAGTCTCTACTTCTGAGCTTCTTTTTAATGTGTGCATACTAATTGTCCTCTGATATTACATTTCTTAATTGTGGATCTGTTCTTCTCTAAATGAAGAAGTGTCACAAAATAAAGTGTGAACAAAAGGGGAAGAAAATAAATATAAGATTGTCATTGCCTGTTCTTTTCTGCCTTCTTTGGCTCACACAGACAACAATACTTAAAAGGGAGATTCTATAAACCGTAAAAAGATGCAGTGAAATTGAGCAAATTGTTCCACTGGTACCACTCATAGAAGCTTTATTTCATGGCAGTGTAATCAGGAGGGTCCTCCTGGTTGCCCAGTTAGCATTTTCATTGCCTATTTCATTTTGGTTTTCTGTGTGCATCCCAAGCTTCATATTAATATCGAATATGTCTCTGGAGTTGTGGTTTGGAGACTTTTTTGAAAACAGTGGACTTTCCCAGCATGGCAAGAAGACCTAGGTACTGATTCCTGTGTGAATGCCATCAGCAGCCAAGCCTTCTTAGAATTTTGGACAAGAAAGACAAGAACTGGGATCAGGCCAAAGCTGGAGGGAAATATGGAGTTTGGACAGACGAAGGAAAAAGTCCTCAGATGCAAACTAGTCCTGAGGGAAGGTGAGCAGGGGCAGAGGCCAAAATTCTGTGGTCCCCAGTAGAGGTTCTGTCTTGCCAGGGCTCTGGCAGTGTGATAATCAGGATGATGGCCATTTCCTGGCCTGCAGCACTCTGGTCTCCTGGCACCCATCTGCCTTTGATCAGGACTGGTGCTCATCATGGGAAAATGAATACCCAAAGAATCACCCCATTTCAGTATTATTTCTTGGTTTTTAGCAATGCAAGGACTCCAGCACTGATGTAGCTGAAAGTCTCTGAGCCCTGCCGAGACCTGAGACTCTGAGAGGCTCAACAGAGAAACACTGCACAAAAATGTTCATAGTGAAGTTCAGAGGTGGTGTACGAGCAATCCTTCCCTGACAAGGGAAGTGTGGACACGAAATACATTAAAATTTCAAAGTACTCAAAGGTGATATAGAAGAAAGGATTCTTAGAAATTTCTCAGATAGATTCCAGGCATAAAAGGACTACAGATCCAGAAAACTATTTCTTATGCTCACTCAGCCTGTGCTCACTTGGTCCTGAATCCTTTACCATTTTTTTTGACCAAGATTTCAACAAGAAAATTTATTTTTTTCCTCATGAATGTGTTTATAGCTTTACACTGTCTTTGTTTGGCTACCTAAATCATTGTCTTCAAATTACACTCTCATAAATTTGAAGACCAGAAGAACCATTACTCTAATGTAGTTTGGCTTTTTCCATACTGCAAGACAGAGGATTTAACCAGTGATCCCATCATCAGGTCTGTAACTTGTGGCTGAACTAGGGAATCTCTTTAGGAAAGACATCTAATCTTGATTTAAGGACTTCCTTAAAGACTACTTAACAACTCATCAAGCTTGTCTGGGGTTTCTTCTTTGGTTTATAGAAGTAATGAACCGAGTCCACCATCCTCCCCTCCTGGAGTTACTTCTTAATGGAAAGTAAAAATGCCACAATTACGACACACCATGTGTGGGACATAAAACCTCATTCTCACTCTAGTATCTGTATCGTATTTAATAAAGTACCAACAGAGCAGCAATAATGTACACTGGGAATCAGGCATCATAAATAAAAGGAGGAAAATGTAATAATGGATAGTTGGAGAAAAATATGAAAGCAGCTGTAAGAACAGAAACAGACAAGAGAGGAAAAAAAAAAACGAAGAAAAACATCAAAAAAACCTCACAGCCAGGCATGGAAATAATGTATTTTAAAATGGGTGCACTTTTGGTGAATTCTTTCTGAACAGAGGAAGAGATACCCAGGCAGTCATGTACACACACACACCCCCCCTTGCCAGATCTTACCAGATGATGTAGTTGAGGCTGGCTGAACTTAATTAACTTGGATGAGTGCTTTTAGATTTTAACCTTCCTTGTTTATTTGCTTTCACTGTGCAGTGGTAAATACTTTCAGACATGGAGAGAAGGAAGAAAGGGAGGGGTGAAATGACTCTTCAAGAAAACAATAAGCAGCTCTATATTTGTCCAGTTGTTTGTTTTTAAGGATGCAGGATAACTGCTCAGCTGGTGTAAAACAGCACAGCTATGATACTGACCTACACCACCTGAGGTCTGGCCCCGGGAAGCTTTTCCTTTCTGGATTTCAAAAACAATTAATAAAACCTTTATCCTACAACCTTATCTTTGTTGCTTAAAGAATCACTGCAGGGGCCTATTGTCAAGCACTAAATCCAGCTGACATGGTTTGACCACTTCCATAGTTCTCTTAGTTCACAAAATGAGCTGTTCACAATCAAATTCATATATGGGAATGGTCCCTGGCTCTTGCTGTCTCTCAGAACATGTTTGGGAACTACTTCATTTGGACTAAAGACTTGGATGAGAATGGAGAAGTCTGGAAGAGTGAGCCCCAATACCAAGTTCCGTGCCCTGACTCCGGCTAATTCTGAGTTTAGGCATTGTCTAAGCATTTAGAACAAGGATATATATGTGTGTGTGTATATATATACTGACAATATGGGTCCTTCATGTCTGAATTTTAGTATGTCAGGACATTTAGGTTCTCTAAATCATGGAAACTCTATATATTTTGGACTTGAAGAGACCTCTAAAGATTTCAGAATCATACAATCGTAGAAACATAAAATCAAAATCTTAGTAGCACAGAATGATTTGGGTTAGAAAGGACCCTCAAGATCATCTAGTTCCAAACCCCTGCCATGTACAGGGACACTTTCCATTAGATCAGGTTGCTCCAAGTCCCATCCAACCTGGTCTATATATATATACATGTATATATATATAAAGATACCTATCTATCTAGCTGGCTAGCTAGATAGCTAGCTATCATCTATCTTTATATATATAAAGATCTTTTCTTTGGTCTCTGACAAATGCATGTTTTGACATAGTCCCTAGCATGACCTAGGAGGGTGCCCCTCAGCCTGAACACAGATTTTCTGTTCCAGTCTTTAAACTTTGTGTATCGCACATTTCAGAGGATCGTAACAGGAGGGATCTTTCCAAGGTAGGTGATGGATTCTTCTTAGTCAAGGTTTTATTTACTTATGCCTAGTTGCTTCTGCAGAGACAACAATCTGCATTTGGGAAAGAGAAAAGTCATCCTGGTTAATTTGCAGGGCATGTATGAGCAGAGCTTAGACCTGAAGAAAATATTTGATGTCCAAGATATAGAGTCCAAGGTGCAGCTGAGATCTAAGATGTATTCTGGTTCCTACCTGCTGCCAAGGGATTCCTACTGCTTCTCGTCTGCCTGAGCAGAGCTGGGCTGGGCTGGACTACAATGGTCTGGCAATGTCTGTCAAAGAAAATTAAAACAGCAACAGGAAGCAACAGAGGGCTGCAAATGTTTGTCCATCTGTAATGTCAGACCTTTGTTCTGGCCTTTTGCTCCTGACTGAGGACCTCAGCTCAGTGCTTCCAAGGAAGGTGGATTAGTCCCTCACATGTAAATGCCCTGCCAACTTGCCATGGGGAGCTGGGGAAGCTCATTCCTGACCTCCGTGCTGGCAGTCTGTGCGGATGAGCAGGAATCACCACGGGTAAGGATTTAACGTGACAGTGAAAAGACTGACAGCCACACTTAAAAATGCAGCTCAGCTCCAAACAGCAATGTGTAAAAATGATATTTTCTCACTCAGCAGACCAGTTGCCTGTGCCTGATTACTGCCCTAGCATTCAGAATTAATAAAAAATATTCAGGAGGAAGATTTTACTCATGTCAGCCCTGTTGAAACATTGTTCTTTGAATTTAGGTCAACTGTACACTGAAGTTTTTCATTACTGTGGGGAAGCTTTTCAGCGTCAGGTAGAACTCAAAGTGGTGCAAATAGTCCCACCTGGCTCCTCAGATGCTGATGTCAAGGCTGCTGGTGTTGGGGAGTACAGTGTGAAACCCAAGGTACAGTAATTGCAATTTCCACTCATGGAAGTGAGGGAGAGGGGAAGGAAGGGAATGCAGACCCAATTTTCTACATATTTTATTAATTCAGTTGAGAAGAGAAAAGTGTCTCTGAAACGTTGGAAAACTTCAAGGCTTCTCAGGATAACCATGTCTGTGCTGACTGTATAAGAAGCCAGTAGAAGTGAGGGGGTGTCAGTGCCTGCTCAAAATCACAAAATCATGAAATGGTAGAATGATTTGGATTGGAAGGGATCTTAAAGATGTATTTCCATCTCCCTGCCATTGGTAGGGACACCTTCCACTAGACCAGGTTGCTCAAAGACCCATCCAACATGACCTTCAACACTTGACTTCTTAGAAACATGTTTAATGTGAAAGAACTGGTTATTTAAAAGAGAGTAAAGAAAAAAAAAAGTTTTGATAACAGTTTCCACCACTTTTAGCACCACAACCTGTCATTTAAAGAACTCTCCTTGGTAAAAGACCAAAGTCCTGGATCCTTCACAGCTTGCAGTTCCTTCAGCTACCAGATCTCATACACAAGGTCCCACCTGTTCTCTGGAATGTTGATGTGTTTTACCTCAGGTCAATACTTGGATAAGAAACAGAAACAGTCTCCAGGCTGTGAATTAAAACACCAGGTGTCTCCTTCCCTCACCAAATGCCCTAGACAATGCACAGGACAGGCTTTCTCTTGCCTGATATACATCTATTCATCCATGCACTCACACTCCAGGCTCACCCAGAATTCCCTGTGAGGCAGTGGATACAATATCCTCTGGGGATATGCAAATGGATGATTTCCAATCATCCAGACGAAAGCTGTTCTGAAGTCCAGGTCTCTTGCTTCTACTGTAAAATATTAGGGTACAGTGGCAAAAGTGGGTGACTCCATTTTTATGGAGTAAGGGCCTTGTTTGATATAAAGGCTTATAGGTGCTCAGGGCCCAGGTCATGGCTGAAAGTTTTATTTGGCTTCTTTTTTGACAGAATACACATTTGTCACCTCATGTGTTCAGCTGAAGGTTGACACTAGTATTAATGGTGCTGGAAGGCTGTGGCCTGGGTTCCTGACAGGTAGCTGGGGGTTTTAAGTCCCAGCTTCAGAAGATACTGGGTCCACAGGTTTTCACCTCCTAACACTTGTAAAATGAGTGTGTGTTACTCACAGAAAGCTGAAGAGGATCTTTTGACAAAGGCATGGACTGATAAGACAAGAGGATGGCTCCAAACTGAAAGTGGAGAGATTTAGATTAGAGATAAGGGAAGAAATTCTTTATGATGAGAGTGGAGAGGCCCTAGCACAGGTTATCCAGAGATGCTGTGGCTTCCCCATCCCTGGAAGTGTCCAAGGCCAGGGTGGACAGAGCTTGGAACAACCTGGATAGTGAAAGGTGTTCCTGTCCATGGCAGGGGAGTAGAATGAGGTGATCTTTAAGGTCCCTTCCAACACAAGCCATTCTATGATTCCAAGATTTTTTCAGCAACTAGTTTGTAGCCCAGCAGACACCCAGTGGTGGATATTTGACTCTCACAGGGTCTGTAGCTATATTAACTCTTTCAGGGATCCAGGAAGAGAACAGGAACAAAATGCAATCAATTCTGACTGATCCAATTGCTGCTTTGTCCTGATCAGAATTTCAGCAGTTCAGATCCAGACAAGTGACTCACCCCAGCACTATATGGAATTTTAAAGCACTATGCAGCACTAGGCCTCTTTTCCCAAAATGCAGACTGATCTGAGCTTGTGAGGTGCTTGCAGGGTGATATTAGCCAGCTGTCACTGGAGGATCAGATGATATTAATGGCAACTGGCATGTCTGTTCAGCGAGCTGAGCTCATCCCTGCAAAATCAGATGGAGTCTATTTCAAACAAGAAAAGGAAATCAGGAGAAGCCAAGTGAAATAACAAAACTGCCACCGACTTGAACAATCCGGCAATTCATCACCTCAGTGAGGTCCTTGTGAATGAAAGGAAGCCACACAACAAGACCGGGTTTGCAAAAGGCTTTCTTATTTCTTATACCAAGGAATTTACTGAAGTTCAGTGTTTTCCTCCTAAAGCTCAGTCTGAGTATCCAAACCTATGACTGTAACCGTGCACTAAAATCCTGGCTGGCAACAACATTGGGTCTGTGGCTTGTCAGTCAAAATCCATCCTGCATCCTGCCAGACTAGTTTTCCATGTGTGCCCCAGGCTAGCAAGCATTAGACCTACTATTCCTCCAAGGATATGCATAACTTAAAGTGGATGAGTAGTCCCGTAGACTTCAGTGGCACTACAAATGTGTTTACACACCTTAGCAATTCCCTCATTAGTACACAAAAACCATATTATATTTCTATCCAAAGGCAATTTGAAGTTCACTTTTCAAATGCCAAAGGCCTGTGCATTTACCAAGAACAACATTTAGCTTTTCCAGCCTCTGTTCCTCAGGGCCAGAGAACTTATACAAAAAGGAAAATCACCCTAAATGGGCTTTTCTTGTACCACAAGGAGGAAAGCAAAAAGTCATTAGATGAAAAGGTGGTCTGCATTTATGGTTAAATATTGGATGTGTAATTTAAATGAGAGAGCCAAGTTGAATGCAAAGCAATTACCAGCACTTAATATTAGTCAGACTAATAAAGCAGCAATTAAACCTCATTATACAGCCATAAAATTGATGTGTAATAGATTGATTGCACCAAATGCTCATACCAATGTTTGATGGTGTATCATAGGCAAGGTGAACTGTTTCATTTAATTGGCAGATCAAAATAATTCCCTGCAATAGATTTAACCTTATTGCATTTCTTGGCTTCAGATGACATTGGTGACAGTACAAGCAAATAAATAAACAGAATGAAAGGAGAGTGAAAAAAGCCCACAGACTGGTTTGCTCTATGGCAAATACTCTCTATTCCATAGTATAATATTCCTTCTCCCAGGAGATCCACAGTTATTTGAGAATCTTCTTGCCAGCAGCACAATTTGGATCTTGCACAGCAGCACTGCTTCATTGTTCACTCCTTGAATTGAATATGAGGCACTGAAGGAAGCCAACATGTAAATGTTTTGCTGCCTGTTTACAGCTGACATGGAATTCAGCACCTTGGAGTATATTAAGTCCAGTGATTAAAAGAAATTGCTGTTGGAGAGCTAAAGGGTAAGCAGTGAGGGGACCATTAAAAAACATATTTTAAACTTCTCTAAAATCGCATCTGAACATTTTTATTTTGGCAGATCTAATCAATTAATCAGTGTCTAAGGGTCCAGCATATTGGTTTTTCTCCTCTTTTTATTAAAAATTATTTTTGCAGGTTAATGTGATTAATATATTTTTAAAACTTCAATTCTTTGATGGTTATAAAACAGAATATTTGCTGAAGACAAAATTTTGGACTTTGTGTCTTATGTTTTTTTTTATGTCATTCATCACTAAGGTCATATATAACAACCTATTATCCTTAGTTTACCATCTTTGCATTCCACAGCATAATTTCTAAATCTGAGCTACCTTCAGCATTCTAATTATCTCTCCTCAATTTTTGCATAGTATATTTTCATAGTTTTTTTCCTCTACCCCTCAGTGTAAAATCTACTGGAATGTACAAAAAAATGAGAATGAAAGCACTGCATCCAAGTACAACTATCCTAGTTCTTACTCCTTTTTTCTGAGCAGCTCCCTGTAAAAGCTGTTGCTGCTGTTGTAAATCAATAAGGTCACCTCAGCCAGGATGTGTTTTGGATCCTAAATGTCTCTTCTGTTTTGGTATGCAGCACCTCATACACACTTCTCCTTCATTCCTCATCAATATCTCCAGCTCAAACTGTGCTGTTCTGTAATTGGAAGTCTTTCATTGCATTTATTTAGTCTAAAATGGACTAAAAATTTATACAGAGACACAGCAACTGTCTTTGAAAATGTAAAAGAATTGCTGCAAAACCGGGAAATGATCTAGTTTTTATACAGCAGAGGTGTTGGAACGAGAGCTTTAAGGTCCCTTCCAACCCAAAACATTCCACAATTCTATGACATTTTCTGGGAGGTGGAAAATTAAGAGACTTAAAACCCAGACAGGGAGATTCAGGAGAGGTCTCAGGTAAAATGTGTTGACTGCAGACCTGAAACAGATTGTCCTGAGGGATTGTTGAAGCTTAACAAGTTTTTAAGAACAAGTGAGATAAGCATCTAACAGGAATCACTTAACTGTAGCTGATCCTATTTGAAGGTAAGAGAATGATCTAAGTAATATGCTGAAATTTCCTCCTACCCTGATTTCTCTGAAATTACACATTTTAAGAAGAAAATCTTTCTATGCTGGACAGGAATCATCGACAGGCTCATAAAAGTGATTCTTAGTATTGTTGGCAAGTAGGTCTAACCTTTCCACATCCCAAGGTTTAATATGGTCTCTTAGTTGAAGAAGGATTTGATGTGAGGCTAATGTGTTTTGGTTAAAATTTTCAAAAAGGATATATGTGTTGAGGAAACAGTAAGTTCTCTAATAGAATATTAAATCCACTAAAGAAAGCAATTCTGAGAGAGGATTGAAATTATTTTCAAATTATTTTCCTGTATGGGGGGAGGAATAGGTCAGAAAAATGGGATAAAGTTTGTAAACTTGTTGTCCAAATTTTTAAGGCATACAGTATTGATTTGGTTTTAAAATAACTTTAAAATAAGTAAATAAAATAGCTCTCCAGCATCCCGTTTGACTAACTTAGGCCTGACAGCCCTCTCTTAGAATGCTGAGGTCAACTGAGATGACTTTTCTCCTAAAATATCCACTAGAAATCCCTGTGTGGTACTTAGAGATCCATCTCTTTAGCAGCAAAAGACAGCCACGCTCTATTAGCATCCACAGCAAGGCACTGAGTTATCCCAGCTGTGTGCCCTGACCATCCATCCATCCGAATGCAAACGCACGTGTGCCTTCAGCTGACGCCTCCAGGGAGGTGGGAGTAGGAAGGTGGAGACTGTTGTTCCAGTGTCAGCCTCCTTTATAAGCAGGAGCTGCAGCCTCCTGCTCTCTCATCCCTCTCTCTGTGGTGGCAGCAGCCAGCCAGGCTTTCCAGGATGGTGCCACTGGCCAAAATAGGATATGTAGTGTGGGGGGTTGTGTTTCCAGCAGCCTGCTGGCTGAGGAAGCCCAGTGTATTGCTATAAACAAGAAACAAAACCTAACAGGTATAATTATTCTAGTTTTACAGAATAGTGGAAGTGCTGGGGGTAAATTTCATTATTCTTTATGTGCAGGTGATCTGTAAACATACATTGTGGTTTTCACACCTCTGTATGGTGGCATTTGGAATTATTTGCGAGGCATTTTTGACAAGGGAATGTAATGATAGGACAAAGAGGAATGGCCTCAAACTGACAGAGGGTTGGTTTGGATTACAGATTGGGAAGAAATTCTTTCCTATGAAGGTGGTGAGGCACTGGACCAGGTTGCTCAGAGAAGTTGTGGATGCCCCATCCCTGCAAGTGTTCAAGGCCAAGCTGAATGGGGCTTTAAGCAACTTGGTCTACTAGAAGGTGTCCCTGCCCTGGACAGTGATTGGCAACTAGAGGGTCTTTAATGTTTTTTCTAACCCAAACCATTCTGTGACTCTACAATCTGATGTCAGCAAGCCCAGCAGCTTGAGTACTGACTGAGGTGACCCACAAATTTCTGGTAATTTTTGTGCTTCTGGTGGTTGAAGTGATGGTTAAGTACAGTAAGAAAGGAAGAGCCAAGTTGTCTCCAACAGAAGCAGTTACAATATCCAACTCTGCGGGTTGCTTTGTGCTTAAAATCAGTCCAGTGATCTCTGTGATGGAAATGAGAGAGGACATTTCAGCCAGTGTTAGGAAAATGCGGTGGAGGCACTTGGAATAAATTTGTAAGCAGTGCATATCTTCTCTGGATGGTCTCCAAAGGGAGAAAGCTGCATCAGTCCAGCCAAGACATGAGGCAGCCACACTGAAGTGATCTGACATCCTCCTCAGAGAGGCAGGAAAGGAGCCTGGCTGCATTCCCAAGGTGGAGAAACAGAGCCAATCTGGTTTTGTAAATATAGTCAGGACACTTTGATCACAAAACATCATTTTTTCACTGCCACAGATGTACAAAAAAAAATTACAGGGTAGGAAAGAGATGGGAATAACCAGTGGAGACAACACCAAAGGTTCTGCCTGTGATAACAGCCATTAATGAAACATTAATTATTTATCTGAGCTTAAGGAAGCTGAAGTCATTGTGTAATGGCCACAAATGACACCAATGTAGGTCCAGGTCTGATTATTCAGATCTAGTTTCACAATATCAGGGACCAGTTTTGATCTCCACTTTGTTTTCACATATGAGAATTTCTTTTTAAGAAGCATTGTGTTTGCATGTTCAGATGAGCTCAATGGTTTTTTGATACCTAGAAATTTTTGACACTTCTTATTTACAAATATTTTTCCCGAAAAATCATCTTTGTATAAAAAGATATTTATGTAAAATATTTTTCTAACTGTTTTGTATTTAGATATATAAGATAATCTATTTTTTTTCTTTTTCTCTTTTTTAAGTTGTTAAAACTTTCTTTGCAAGTGGGAGAATGAACAGAAAGGAGGGAAAATGGAGAAAATACTGAAAGGCTTCATATTGTTTTCATCCAACATTTGAAATTTTCAGATAGCTCAGCAGAAGAATTCAAAATTATGTCAATGTACAAATATTACAAAAATCATTAAATAGATGCTTTCAAATCAATTCTACTTGTAGGATTAAAATTTGAGTGCCTTGGGGGACACTGTACCAGCAGTATTTGTGGACGGGCTGGAAATATGAAACAAGCAGACATGTCCTGAGCTGAATCCATTCCTATAAGATTTCCAGCCTAGGGCAGCATTCCTTGAAGGATATACATATATCTGCTTAACTATACGTATGATGCTCCATCCCACTGAAGCCAACAGGAGCATTTACTGTTCATCAAGTTAAGCATTTACATAAATCTCTGTGATAATGCAGTTTAATCGAAGACTCAAGTGCTTGGATAAATCTTAGGTTATTCAAAGTAAACTTCAAAGCTTTTTAAGTTCACTTAGCACCAATTATTACCCAAACAAATCAAATAAACTGCATTACATGTGAGGTTTTAAATTCATAGATGTAACAGTACAGTGGCTTTTTTCTATTCATCTGCATCCTTTTTACCTCTCTGGGAAAGGATTCCTTATTAAAACTGGTTTGAAAAAAAAAGAAGCCAGAAAATGCCTGGAACAAAGTAACTGTAACTGTAAAATGTCCTTAAAGGCCAATTAGAAATTGCAATACTGGGAGTTTTATTACAACTAACTCCTCCTTAATTATCAATCAATGGATTCTGTTGGAAAAAAAATCTCAAATTCACAGCTGGGAAAATGATGCTAATTATTTTCTGTTAATTAAGGCTGTGCTGGGATTCAGACTTGCCATCCTTCAAATAAAGGATTGACATATCAATGCTAACATAATGCTTAGGGTCTTTTCCAAAGGCTTGATTTCTAATGGTAATAAATTGGTGTCACATTATTTTAAGTGTCTTAAGATATTGTGCTGTTACCTAACCCTGATACAGATTGAAAAGCACAAATATATCTCAGTGTTCATACTGACTTCTGATCTGGAAGTTGAATATTCATCATTTTACACTGTAGCTGTTCTATTGTGAGAATGAAGGAGCATTAAATCACTTGGATCTGGAAGCCGTAAAGTTAAAATTTTGACTAGCAGTAGAATTCCATGGATATCACAATTAGAGACAATAGAACATTTAAGTAAAATTCTGGATACATTATATTCAATGACACAATTCCCATTGACAATCAGGAACCAATATTTCTGGTCAGACCTCTGGTCCTCCTTCATTTCCTCCTTCATTGTGGGAGTTCCCTAAATTATAGGCTGTTAATCTGTGCTTGTTTTTCTGTGGAAAAGGTAGCCAAACATTTTTTTTTAGAAATCTCTTGCTTGCTTGATGTATTTTTCCTTATTATTGACTCCATTTCTAATAGCCAAGACTGATGAAAATCGAAAATGAGTGGAAACTGGTAAGAAGAGGGGGAAAACATTAAAAATTAACATTCTGCCAAACTTGGTGTAGTGTATATAAGAGATAAAGCTCATGAACCTATGAATGACCTTACTAATGATTGTCCTAAGATTTAGATGAGTTTTAAAGACTGTTAAACCATTTAAGGCAAAATGGGTAAGAGGTTTTTTTGAGGTTTTGCTCAGGATGAGAAATTATTGTCTCTGGTTCTGAAAGGCAGATGGCAGAGAAACAGCTCTGAAAATGCACACCCCATACACAAGCTTCCTGGAAACCATAGTATTAAGGATTTTAAGACATCTGAGAAAGTTGTAGAGGTGCAATAAATGATGGATCAGGGCAGTTCCTCCTTCCTCTGGTCTCCCTATGGAGTTTACCAACATCATTCCTACACAGGTAAGAACTGTTTGCTGTGGGATTTAGGCTGCAAGGCCTGAAACTGTTTGATAGTTGCCATAAAAATGGTTTAATCAGACTATTTCAGTTGGACAACCAGAGCATAGCAGAGATAAACCAGGGGAGCAGGGGAGTGGTTCACCCATTGTACCTTTGCAACCACAGGTTTCAGGTGTGGCCACCACCTTCCTTCCTAACAGGCAGAGAGAAACAGAAAAATGCCTCCTCAAGGTAATTTTTCTCACTGGAAAATAACATCTAAGGTTAAAGTTATTTCTTGTTATGGTGTGTATTTCTCCCTAGTGACCAAAGATTTGTTCTGTCTCACTCTGGTTTGGATACTCACCTTTAAGAGCAGAGAGAGGAATCTAGTGATTCCCAATACAAAATCAAGGCCTTTAGTCATCACTTACTGGAACAAAAAGGGTGTCGTGGGGTATTTTTGGTGGGTGAAGGATAGGAAAGATGTTTTAAGAGATTTTGTGAATCTAAAATCTCCTAAAATTTCCTGCAGAAGTTTCTGAAAGAGTGCGAGCCTACTCAGTGACCTGGTTGATCCTATCCAGTTGTGTTATCCTACAAATATGAACGTTCATTTCAAAGCATATTAAAGTCAGATTTGTATGGCATAAAGAATTACACAAATCAATGACAGGTAAGTTAGGACAATAGATTTCACTCAAACTTTTACCATTTCTTGAAAAAGCACACTGGATTAAATCTGGAGTGTGTATCTTCACATTTACTTGATCCTTATCTACCCCTAAATAAAAATTATTTTACCTGTGCTGCATAATTACAAAGCTTTCTCTCAGCTTTTGTAATTCATTTGTGCCTTCTAGCAGTCATGAGTCATGGGTCTTTTACACTTGTCAAGTACACCTAATCCCTACCCTTCATGGCCCAGAAATCCTAAAGATGGCTGAACATGTAATTGCCTTGAAGTGTAAAATATTTCCCACATTATTTATTATAGCACTGCCTGCTAGCACCTCTATAGTTAAGGTTGTGTCAGCATTTTCATTATAAGCCCCTACTTTCTGCTGTAAAAAAAGTGCTTCAGGCTGGAACTAGGAATGCTAGTGATTTTATTTTTTTTTACTCTTTTTAAAAATAAAATTACCTCAGATATTTTTTAAGTTATTCCATCTGTAGTCATAAACATGCACACATCCACACACACGTCTGTTTACAGCTGCACATGTACAAATAGAAGGAACATCTATCATGGTATGAATGTAGAAATAGATATTGTCATAATAAACCGTGTAACCATTTATGTTTTCAACTCTTACTCATAAAAATTATATCTGTGTGGGAGCATTTTTAGTAATAGCACAAGCTTTATTTTGAGTTGTTCCAGTCTCCTTTATCCAATGATGCTGATACATTGGATAATAATTAAATGGATAATAAATGAATAAAATATTTATTTATTCTTGCATCTTATATTTTATTTCTGTATGGATCAAATTTTCTTCTGGAGAAGTTTCAACAAAAGTATTTCATCTCTGTTCTTGGACCATGAGCAAGACTAGCAGCTACACTCAGGGGTTACAACACCAAGTCCATGTGGTTTAGGCCTGTGCAAAAGTTACTCTTTCATGTCTTTCTTAAACATAGATCCAAGAAAAGGGTGTAAACACCTATTCCAGGACTTTCCAGATCTGGTTGCTGAACATTCATCTGCCTTTGAGGCACATCAGTTAAGACCCCACTGTTCTTTTCTACATCTGGTTTGGATTGCATAAGTAGAGCTAAGATTTAATGTAATATTTTCTCCCTTTACGTGTCTCTTATGAATTGACTTACTGTATCCATTGGAAACTCTTACAAAGGGGCAGTATTTACAAATATCTTATTGCATACAACCTCTAGATATGATGGCTTATGGACTACACTAACAGTATTCTATGAAATTTGTAGTTCAATTTTGTCTGTATTGCTATTATCATTAGTACTAGAAATAACAGCAATAATATATGAGCTGGACTTGACAATCCTTTTGGTTCCCTCCAAAATATCCCTCAGGATATTTTATCATTCGTGATCAGTATGGTCTTCTGATCCTCAAAATATGCAACTCCAGCTTCAAGTTTTTGAATGTAATTACAATTTACAGCCTTAGTGCAGTTCACCTGTTTTTCCCCAAGTATTTCAGATGTGTGACCACTTCTAACTGAGATAAAAAATTTAAAGAAAAGTTTTTTGTTGGAGTTTTTAAGGTTTTTTTTTTTTAAGTTGGTTGGTAAAAATTTTTGGTTTTTTGATGGTGTAGTTGTTGTTAGTTTTGTTTATTTGTTTTTTTGTTCTTATTGTTGCTGTGAAGAGGGTTTTTCTGAATCATTTTGGCCCTATATTTAAAACAAATCATTGTTAAAGACATAGCAGTTTGTGAAATCTGTGCAGAATACGTGGACTCCCATGATCTTGATTTGAAACCTGGTGGGACTGTGCTTTTGATTGAACTACAGTGTGAAGTTTTAGGTTTGTTCAGACCTTGGAGTCCACATTCTGCACAAAGACACACGCTGAAAAAATCAAAATCTGAGACAAATGTTCTCAACTCTCAGCCTAGAATTGCAGAGCATGNGTATGACTAAATCTTCCAGGGACAGGAGAAAGACTACTGTTTTTTAAAAATCAAAATGTTTCCACTGTCTGTTGAGTGTAATTTTTTAAATAATGTTCTCCTTTTTAGCCTCAGTATTTCAAAAATAATGAAGAAAATAAGGAGGTGAAATTGTTACCCATTGTTGTTGGTGTTTAACAAGGGGGTTCTAGAATGAAGACTAACCTTAGTCCTTTAATTATCCAGCTGAACACGTGCCACCATTCTAAAAAAGAAAGGGGNATCATGTAGAGCTGCAACATGAACCATTATTAGTATGTTCTAAATAAAGCTGATCTAAATGAAAGAGACACAATTTTCAGTTGTGCTAAAACTCTTCAAAAGATGCATAAAGGAAAAATAAATCAATGACAGAATTCCTTAGTCAAGTTTTTCTTATACAGCCTAGCTGTTCATGATCTGTGGATATGTTCATGAAAAACCATTGAGATTATGTGCCTTCTACTGGATGACTTCTAGCTAATATAATATTTTTCATAAACTTTTCAATCCCCTTGTTAAATTCAGCTAGTATTTTAACTCCTTCTATTCTTAGGAAGAAGTGTTTCCAAAACTTGGTGCTTTGGATGATTATAAATGTTCCTCTAAAGAAAAAGGTGGAATTTTTCTGGTGAAACGTAGATACCTGGTTGTCTATCTATGAAGCCTAAATTAATCCTAAT
>WEIV01030161.1:96045-101045 GCA_013390005.1 Calyptomena viridis
TTTTTTTTTTTAAGTTGGTTGGTAAAAATTTTTGGTTTTTTGATGGTGTAGTTGTTGTTAGTTTTGTTTATTTGTTTTTTTGTTCTTATTGTTGCTGTNATACCTGGTTGTCTATCTATGAAGCCTAAATTAATCCTAATCTCTTTCTTTTATTCAATTAAAAGAAATAGTTGGGGTTTTGTCCAATTCATTTATCTTTAGTATTTTATCTTAGAATGGAGTAGGACCTATAACTTGTCAAATTATATAAATCATATATGGAGCCAAGGACAATGGAGATGTGTGCATTAATATATTTGCATTAAACTTGATTTTGCTGGGTGTTATAAATATCTATACATATAGCAGACAGAGTCTGACCTTGCAAAACCTTAGATCAGTGGTTTTGTCCTCCAAGACAGGAGAGAATCCAGCTCAAACACAGAAATCCCATGTTTTATCTTTATTTATGGGATTCCTTGCCTTTTTATCATGGTGTCCCACAATTTTATGAAAGAGGACTCAGTTTGTATGGACGTAGAGGTTGCACAAATGCAACATGGAAAAAGAAAATAGGTGGACATGGCCACAAAGACACAGAGTTTGAAACAACATCTGAGAGAAAACTGTTGTTTATTGGTCACCAAAAAAAGATGGAGCCATGGACATCACTCCTTTCATGCCTCTCTTACTCCAAACTTCCCTCCTCCCAGATTCAAGCAGTAATTTGTGTCTGGTGTGTGATTCAAAGCTTTCCCTGTGCAGAGAATGACTAAATCCTTCCATATTCTTGATTTCAGTGTCTGGCATTCAGTCTTTTTAGAACCATTACAGAAGGAGATCCTGAAAGATAAATCTGAATGGAGATTCATCCCACCTGACTTAGCTGGAAAGATGGAGAATCACCCCACCTGATTCATCCTTTGAAATTGTAGCCATCAAGTTTAAATTTATCATCTGAAAAATGACAAAAGCAATGCTCTTAGAAGAAATGTATTTTTTATTTTAACTCAGAATAAAACCACAGTATAAGACCAAAGCAAACAAAGAAATCCTTGAAACCAATAAAGGCTTATACATGTTTATTGTCTCTAACCCCCTACAGAGGACTATTTTATCCCAGCCACAAATGCTGTGGCATTTCCCATGCATCAGTGAGAGCTTATTTTGTAGACTAAAGAAAACCAGAGAATATCTCAAATTGAAAGGGACCCACAAGGCTCACCAAGTCCAATTCCAAGGTATTTGTTCTCTGCTTCCTGGGTTTTGTTCACAAAGTTCACTCAGGTGTTGGAGTTGAGGCACACAGTTCTCACCTCGTTACAAAAACTACCCTGAAATTCATACAGTAACTTGCAGGTAACTCCTGCAACTGCTAAGCTCTTCTTAATTTAAGTCCACTATTCAGCTGTGTAACTGAACCTCTTTCACTTGATACACACAGGCCTCCGACAACTACTTTGTGTACTTTTATTTTGTTCTCTGAAGATTTCTTGGACACAGAATGTGATATTTTATAAGAGGACCTATGATCCTGTCCAGTCTGCAGTAGTTTAGTATCTTTTCTGTTTCAGAAAAGTGCTGTTTCAGTGTCTGCAGGAAGTCTGTGTCCTCAAGATAAAATGAAAGAATTTTTAGTGGAAATAATTATCAAAAACATTCCTGTTCCCAAGTCCCTTTTCCACTGCACACAGCGTGTGAGAAATAACTAAAAGGATGGGTTGACTTAACTATTTCTTTTCATTGACTGCAAAAGGAAACTAGGTAAGTAGGCTACTACTGGGGAATATTTTGGTGGTGAAGTCGAGTCACAATGAAGTTCAGAGTTGGTATTTTGCATTACCTTTTTCAGATAGATGACAAAGGAAAGAAAAGACACACACCCTACAATGCACAATTTCTCTCTGAGTATCATTTTCATTCTGATCTTACTGGGGAATCAATATAATGGCTGAAGTTGATAACATGGTTTTCCTTGGAGTGTCGGAGTACTTTTCCCATTTCATTGAAGGCAATTCCTTTTTAATACATGACACCACATTTGTTTTATCTGCCAATTTGAGTGTCATACATTCCAAAGTTATGTTTATTTTTTTTCTTTCCAAGTACGGTTTCCTTGATCTGAGTGATGTAACAACTGATATCGGACAAGAAAGATTTGAGGAATCAATTTGTAGAGCATCTTTCCTCAATGCATTCACCAATGTGCTCTGAAGTGTTACATGAAATAACATCAGTCTGTTGGTACATCAATATTTTCAGCAAACTTTGGGGGTAGTGAGGAATCACACCTCCATCTACCTTTTGTTTTTTTTTTAACAAAGGAACTAAAATTGCAATATTCTTCAGAACCATAAGTTTGGTTTAGAATTAGAAACTCTCCAGGGAAAAAAATGATTGAAACTCCTGTTCATTGACTGATCTCAAAATAGCAGATTTGTGCTTCTCTGTGGGTTTGTGTTTCTTCAATGACACTGGAAAAAAGGTGTTGGTAATATATATTGGTGAAATTATAATGGAAAAAAAAATGAAATTAAAGGTGTAAAAGGATCCTCTAAATTATGGAATGGGATATGTTAAGTGTGATTACTTCTCTTGTCCAATTTGTAGATCTATGGTCACAGGATCCAGTCCAAAGCCTCCTGCATTCTCCAGGGCTCCCTCCAGTAACTCCAAGTTTCTCACATATAAATTGGCACCTAAGGTTATGTGAGCCCTACTTCAAAAGTGCTATTTATGAACTCACTTTATTCTTTCCTTTCGACAAATACAGCATCAGAATTATGGTGGTGGATTCAGAACTCCCTCTGCACCTGAACTTCAGGGAGCTGAAATCTGGTGCTGGAGTCCTGACCTCGTTAACAAACAATAGGAATTTTGCTACTGGCTTGAATGAAATCAAGATTTTACTCAAGAAGGCTGAGACCTAGGACTTATTTCTTGGATCAAACAAGAACACTAGCCCTAAACATTTATCTTTGATGAGGAAGTGCAGTTTCAAGTCACTTTGGGCTTTGAAATCTGCAGTTCGGACTTATTTCAAAGATGAGTTCACATGATGTAGTCAGCTTTGTAATCTGGGAATTTCATGCTTTCAAAAAAAAAAAAAAGCTGGGAGCAGAATTAGTATGTACAGCAAAATAACAGTCCAGTTCAATTGCTGTTTAGTTTGGAATGGTTGCTTTGAGAACTTCTTGGAAAAGGGGAAAAAATGCAACAAGAAGAAATATTTACTGTGCAAACTTTGCATGCCAATAAAGAAATTATAGAGAGGCTATTGTTGGGCTTAGCTCTAGTTATAGTAGAAATACAAAGATGGTCAAATGCAAGACCATTTGCAGTTAATCATTTTGACATTGCTTGATTATTCCCATGAACCACAGAGAAGAATAAAAGAACACTATAGCACAAGAGTCTATACCTTAGGTGGTGCAAATCAACTCAGCTTCCTCACTTTAAACAATCAAGCCCCTTTGCCTCAGCTGGTGGTTTGGCCTTATGTGTCTTTGTTGCAGTTTGAATCAGCTTTACTGGAGGGAAAAATATAAGTTTGATGTCAACATGATATAGCAAAAAACTTGCTATGCAACAGAATCTATTTATAACTATCTGGATTAATTCTTACAGATTACACAAGAAATTTAAAAATTGTTTTTTCATATCAGAAAGTATTTCATTGTTTAGAATATTTATATTTTTTGAAAATGAAAAGCAAAACAACATTTTTGCTGGGAAGTAAATTATATTGTAATCACACACAAGGAGGCTCCTTGTGAGAACAGCATTCCATGGTGCTAAGCATATACCTGGAATTGATCTCACTTAGTGATTCTAGACCTAGTACTCTAGAAGTACATCAGCTAGTCTGTTTTTTTCACCAGCTAGGCTCCATCAGAAAACTCCTTATCTCTCCTAAGATGGGAAAAATCAGTCTGGGAACATGGTTTGCAAATAAAGTTTGAGAACAGCTTACATGAGTCCCATTATAGGTGAAATGAGTCCTGTTTACCTTATTAACTCAGAAAATGTTGGCTAAAACATATTGAAAAGGGGGAATGGGGTTAAATGTTGGCACAGAGACAGCAAGATCCCCTTGTAAACAATCCCTAAGTGCCCATGTCCACTTTGACTTAAAAAATATTTCTGGTCTTACCATAAATTATTCCAAAATTATCTCATCCTTATGAAGGATGAAGACAGAATTCAAACAGCAAAACTCTTCTACATCTCTTCCAGTGTTTGAATTTCAGAGATATTAAACTTCTAAATTAGTGTGTGGTGAGATAACAACTAAGATAGCAAATTACCAATAACCTTGGTCATTTGTGAACAAACTCGCCTGACTGAGAATTTTTAAACTGAAACCCATTGCTCCCCCAAAATTTCTCTTCATGAAACCATTTATTGAACATTTTTTCAAAACTCATCAATAGTTTGGAATTTGAATGAATGATAGTTAAAGCTCCTGTTGCAATTTTCATACAGCTTCTGGTATAATCAATAGCCTATATGAAAAGGTGTCATTATTCTTTTTGTCACTCTGTGTTTGCAGGTTTCAGCTCCTTCTGTTCACTGGCTGAGCATTCATTTGTTGCTGTTGTGTGCGTTCTCTTCCTTCATAACAGTGTAAGACATCATTCTGGCCTCATGGTGCTTGAAAGATGAGTCAAATTAATATGTTTCCAGGATTCATGGGGAACTGATTAGTTGTAAGGTAACACACTGCCATTGTGATTAAGAATCCCTAGGGGATGCTGGACATCATTGGCCATGAGGAAAAAATCAAAGCTACTTTTAGTATCTACAGATGGGGCCACCTTCTGCTTTCAGCAATTGGCCTAAATCAGGATTATCTCCATTGATTTCCATAGTGTTCGTGAAGATTTATACCAGATGAGAATGCACAACATTTGCCTTTTTGGCAATGGAGAGGAGATTATGACCCTACGAAATTTCACTGGATCAGAGCTATTCCAAGAGAGCCATTCAATCAACACCTCCCAGATATCAATGCGGTTACT
>WEIV01030161.1:106045-188828 GCA_013390005.1 Calyptomena viridis
AAATTATGTCACATTGTAGAAAGTAAGAGGTATTAAGGATTTAGAAAATTGTGAAATAAATAATTTTTGCCATCTGAAGGATGAATGTTTGGAAGCTGGAGGGTAATTTTTGTACTTTTTATTTTTAATTTAAGGAGTGCTTTTAGAAGTGTTTTTCTTTCTGTTTTCTGATCCTTCTCTAACATGGCAACTTGGCCTGTCAGTTTTGTGTCACTGCTTGTTTATGCCATAAATGTCATTTGGAATGACAACACTAGGAAAAGGTCAGGGCTATTACTAAACAAGCTTACCCCCTGGAGCCTAATACAGTCAAGACACTGTGATTCAGCTGCTGGGAGTGGCTGGAGAGGTGGCAGCAGGGAGAAATATTTAGGTATTTTTCAGTGCTGGTCCATGGAAATCATACCTTGGGGCTCAAAATGGGACAAAGCCAAGAACAGCCTTATGTGTTTGATTCAGGTACTGTATTCAGAAGAATTAACAGCAATAACCAGGGTTTGAGGAGGCAAACAGAGCTGTCTGTTTCTTTTTATTAGTGCATGGATACTAAATACTGCTCAGAGAATGAAGTTTGATCAATAAATCATCCCCTAGTTGTTGTTCTGCATTAGATTCTTGGCTTGGACAGTTAAAAAAGGACCAAGTGTTTGCCTTTTTTCTTCCCCCTCCCAGAGTAAAAATTCTTCAGTAAGTAGAAAAATGAAGGAAAGATGAAATCAGCTCTAGTTAAATGCTATTTGCTGTTGTCTATGACTTAGGAAGATAACCTTGCATGTAGCTGACTCCTGCTAAGGGAGTTAACTCTAAATAACAACAAACCTTTGCACCAGTTGATTGAGAACCTCCTAAGCAGGAGAAATGGGGGCAGAGGAGGGTAATCCTTCTTTAGGTCTCTTCAATTAGAAATGTTTGACTCACCTGTGACAAGGCCAGATAAGAAACTATTTTTATGCCATTGTAATATCATAGAATGGTTTGGGCTGGAAAGGGTCTTAAAGATCATCTCATTCCAAGCTCCCTGCTATGGCCAGGAACACCTTCCATTAGATCAGGCTGCTCCAACCTGGCCTTGAATATTTCCAGGGATGGGGTATGGTAATAGATATATACAATTAATTCTTTTTTTTTTTTTAACCAGATGATGTCAGGACTGTCAGAATCCCATGCTGGACACCATCTTAATAGACTATTTACCCCTAAGAATAAAATTAAGCTTAGTTCAATTAAATTATTCACTTATTCGGGTTGAAGAAAGACTATGCTGACCATCCTTATTTGAAGCTACAGGAAAACATGCAAGTTCTTCCCTTTAGGAATGATCCTTGGAAAAGCCATGGAAAGAAAGATATTGAATACCTGCTGAAATTTGTCTTGAAGCACATTTACTGACTTTCTTTGAAGCTGGAAACTGAAAAATAAGCAAGCAAACAATCTTCTCATCAAGGAATGATGAAAATGTGAAGTTGTAAATAGCTGACAAGTATCTTCTGACTGTTTGGCTACTGGAATTCTCTTTGCTCTTGATAGTAAAGAAAAGTTATCAAGAAAAAGATAAAGGCAGGGTTTTATGTCTAAAGGTTGGGGGTTTTTAAACTAAATCTTTGAAAATGTTAGTTCTTATCTTCCTCCTGAAGAATTACTTAGTAAAAATAAATCATATTTTATAAGAAATATACTTTTGCTAGTTAACAAAAACCAGGTATAAAAAACATGTCCCTTTCAGACTTTCTGAACTTTTTGAATTCTTCATCCCTCCTCCTTACAATTTTTTCTATTTTAGACAAGAAAAAAGTCCCCTGTGTTTGACATTAAGCTGAGTTTTCATTTCTCTATCAGATAAAGCCTTGAAAAGATGCAAATTCTGCTGTTGCAGCTAAACTTGTATTTATTTATTGCAATTCAATTTTACAAGCACTTATCTCGCAATCTTGGCACTTAGCACTCCATGAGAACAGCACCAGAAATTCAGATTGATCCAGGTCTATGAATCAAAATCTAAACTTGCCATTAGCAATACAACATCCATAAATACTGATAGTCTTCCTGTATGATAAATGGGAGGAGGGAGAAAGAAAAAAAATTATAGGGGACTTTTTAATAATCATTATTATTGAGATGAGAAATGTAAACATTGACAAGGGGTGTCTGATTGGTCCCATCTGTGGCATGAAGTTCCCAGTTCATTTTGAACGGGACTTTCCACTTCTTCCGTCAGCAAGGACTGCTTCCTTTTCAATAAAGACATTCTTTCAAAGAGTGAGCCTTCCCAGACATTTATCTGCAGCCATTCACTCAAATGTGATAGGCCTGCAGCCTTTAATGTGGAAGAAATAGCAAATCACAGCTGGGGATTAAAGTGAGCCCTTGCAGCCAGCTCAGCTCCGCCGTGTGCCACACCATGCCATGAGGGCTTTCCCTGTGCTTCAACCCCCTGGCTTTGCTCTCCAGCAGTCTGACTGGATTAAGAATGGAGTCAAATGCTGCTGTTGGTCTTACCAGAACAGATCTGAGCCCAACTCGATGAAAACACGAGAAATCAGGATCATGGTATTTTTCCCTCGTTGCTCTTGTCATAAACAATTGTTACAACAGCAAGAACATCAAGGGGCTGTGCTCTTATTGTGAGATCCCCCCTTCAATTTGGACTGCTTTGGGGACCTGATGACTGCCTAAGCTCTTCAAATGCAAAGTCAGGCTGGATTTGTGTAGTGGAAGCAGGTTGACAGAAGGTCTGAGAAGCAGCACAAATCTTCATGGAACACTGTCGAGAAGAATAGAGGGAAATTCTTTCACATTATGAGCAAAAACATCTGTCCCTTCAGTGTGGCAAGATGCAAAATCCCAGCAAACGTGTCTGTTTTGATAAAAAGCGTGGAACAATAGTTCCACATTACTGCAGGAGGTTGGGGGCTGTGGGAATCAGCAACTGAGCTGTCCCATCTCAGTCAGTGTTAGGGGACTTAATACATTCCCTTTCCTTCCCCTCCCTACTGGTGTGCCCATAATTTCCATCTCTATGAAGCCAGACATCAATAACAATGGAATTCATAAGGGTATATTTTGGAATGCTAAGTGATGAATTTTGCATCCAGACAAGCAGCTTTCCATTAGAGTGAATGAGAACTGGAAAAGTAGGACATTAACTGTAGGTGTTGTCCTAAGATGCTGGAGTTACTACGTTTATGAGAGGCTTGTACTCCACGTGATTCCCAAAACAGACATAGTAAGCAAGAAAGAGGAGATGTGAGTAACTCACAACCCTTCCAGTGCCTCAGTTTCTCCATCTAAAAGAAATCTACATGTTCTACTCCAAAAAGCCTCCCATGTTTCTTCAGGATATGCTTTTATCAGTCTCTGTGTAGAAGCAGCCTTTGAAACCAGTAGGGCCAATTACCTACACAGTCCAGGCATTGCAGTTGCTGTGTGTAAACTAGTGCCTTTCCTTCTTGCACAGCTGCAGAACACAACAGCAAACTATCTTAGGTGTGGTGGTTGGCCAACAATAAACAGAAAAACTGTAATATCTGAAAACTAATCCAGTGCACAGGAGCTGCAGAGCAAGATGAATGAAAAGCTGGTGGTGTGTGGAGTGTTCGGAGGGATTTTTTTTGTTGTTGTTGTTTCAAAAGGAGTTTTTTTACCCCAGGCCAGAAGCCTTTGTGTCAGGGAGACTGTCTCATTTCTCTGCTCAAAGGCTGTCAGAGATGACTGAGATTTGAAAATGCTTTCTGATGTTGACGAGGTCAAGGGAGACAGAGCTGCCTACCATCAGTCACTGCATCAGTGGTGGGATGGGAGGACACGTGAGAGGGAGAAGGGAAAAAGAAAGTGAAATTTTTATCTCTGGAGAACCAGATAAAACAAAATAAATAGCATAAAATAAAATACGGGAGAAAGAAGAGGCACAGGTCAAACAGTCACACCAAAGTTTATGGCATTAGTATTCAGCTGGAATAAGGGAAAAAATCTTGGTTCCCAACTGGGGATGTTCTGAAGAGAAGGAAACTGACTGGAGGCAAAAGATATATTAATATTACTCCACTTAATCAATACATAAAATCCTCCAATGTGTTTTTTGTACAAGCCTGCTCTGCAAAGTTAACACCTGCAGTGTTTTCTGATTTCATCTAATTGTGCTTACAATAGTTCAAATCAGGACTGCCCAAACCAGCCAGGAATTGAATCATGCCATGGAAGAGGGCAGAGGAGCTGCCACTGATTGCACCCACCTTGCTCAAAAGAAAGTGGGCCAATGCCACTGCCACTATTAAAGATGGACTCTTTCTCTCCCACATCACAAAGAAGCAGCAGAAAGCTCCATGTATCAGCCCAGGGCATTACATTTAGCTGCTGATTTCCAAAGTTCACAAAAGAGCTTTGCACATGGAATAGTTTTCAATAAACTATCCTTCTACACAGGGATACCTGATTGGGCTGATCTCAGATAACTTTATGTCTCAAATGTGTTCAGAGGAGGAAGCACCTCTACAGGACAACATGTATGGCCACCCTTAGAGTACTGGCATTGGTTTCCAGCATTCTGGTACACACTGGTAGCTGGTTTTTATTATTGATTTCACCAAAACAATAAGCAAAGACAAAAAGAGATGCCACTGTTTATACTAGAGATTTATTTCACTATGTTCCCCTTATAAAGAGGCAAAAGTGGAATTGCTGATCTATGTGTGCTGGGCAGGATGCAGAGCTTCTGCTTCAAATCTCAGCTGTGTGGACCATTTATGACTGTGATGCCACAAACCTCCTCCTGTTCCATGACTTCACAGTTTGCTGCGGTGCCCAGTGGTCCACAGGAGAGATCCTTCCCAATTTTCAATGGGTTCCCAGAATCAGAGAAACTGGAATTATATGGTGGGATAAGGGAATGCCAATCTGGAAAGCTAAATGATTCAAAGGATCCTACCAGTGATAAAAGTCCTGTTTTACAACCCCTTCTTTGTTAGGGACCCAAGTTTTAAGAAGTGGCCTGCATGTGTGTGACAGAAAACAATTTTGTCTCATATATGGGAAGAAAGACATGAGGAAAAGTGTATAAAATGAATCCAGATGTAATAATATTGCTTAGTCAGCCATAACTTAGCACCAAGGAGGATGACAGGACATCCAACAACAACATATTGCTGCACCACACCCCAGCAGCTGTGTGTTCCAGAAGGGAGGACATGGCAGGTAGCAGGGACTTGACTCCACATGCCTGCACTCACTGCTCCACACTACAGACCACATCCCACCACAGCCAGTTCAAGACATTTCCACTCCTAGATCCCATTGATAGAGACTCATTGCAGTCTCTGCTTTCCCCAATGATTAGTATTCTGTTAACTCTGTCACATCAGCTGTTTGGAGGATTGATATGAACACTGGATCAGTGAAATAATTGGAGTTTTAATATTTTTTCTCCTCGAAGACCTTTAAAATTTTATTTATTCTGCTTGTGTGCTTGGTTTTGAGTTGGATGTTTCACAGATCTGGGTTGATGGTCAGCCAAATACAGTCTGAAACCAGCACAGATAAGTGGGTGCCCAACTTCACAGGTCAGAGCAGATTTGCTTTAGGTAAGGAAGGAGACTCCCTTTTATATTTTAACTGTGCAGGTGATGTGGAACAATTATTTCTGTATTAATAAATGTGGAGAACAAGTAGTTCTGTACTAATAAATTAAATAGTTCCAGGCCTGTTTCACACCACAGTCAGGTGGTGTGGGATGGTCTGTGTCCATACTATCAAACTGTTGGGACCTCCAAAACTGAGTGGCTGCATCCAAACTCCCTATTGGGAATGATCTTTGGACCATGCCAGGTCCCAGACTGTGTCAGGATATCATCCAGGGCAATACTACATGGCCTACACCAGAACAACTACAATATTTAGTCCCTATCCCCATGGCCCATAATTATTTAATTAGCTATTCTAGATACATTCAGAGTTTAAATTTTAATTCTTTCAAGACCCATATTTATAATCTGACCAAGGCTATAGATTATTTTCCTTTTTTGTATACTTTTATTTGCTTTTCACAGTAATGTAGTCTCAGTTCCTGAACCTAAGGAATTCATTCCCATCTTCCTCCTACTGCCATCCACTCTCCTGTCTACAACTGGTTCTACCATTAAAACTATTTGTATGTCATGTTGTAAGTCATATCAGTGAAATGACAGCAAGGAACATAAAGACAGCAGGACATGGCATTAGGCATTTGCTTGTATTAATTTCTTTATTTCAAAGTGAAGGCACCACACATTAAATCTCAAGGTGGCTTCCTTATCATTATTTTACCCTAACAGTAGGAAATACTAAATAATCCAGTGTATGACCTAAACTGAGGAAAATGAGGAAAAGGATATTGCATCTATGTTGTCACCAAGGAAACAAGAAGCAATGACAGCTTCCACCAGCTGAGCACTCACCTCTACACCTTTACTTCACCTGCAAGTAGCAACCTGGCACTTTCATTAGAGTTGGGTAAAATAAAAGGTATAAAAATAGCAGTAGAGGGAAAAATATTTTTACAAAACCCCACTAGAATAACAGGGAAGGAGAAAAGAAATAATTTGTTCATTCTCATCTACTCACATAGTTGCAATAGTGTGGATGATTGTAAAGCAGGAGTGACTGTGCCTGGAGAAAGTGAAATTCATTAGTTCCAGAAAACCCAGGCTGGCAGAAGGTTGGGCACTACCCAGTAAGGTACCACCTGGGGTAGAGCTCCTGCAAATTTCTGAGAGAGAAACTAAAACATCTTTGGAGATTTCTACTAAAAATCCTATTTGATCTGTAAGAAAAGTAAACAATGAGGAAAAACTTTTGAAACAGGAAAATAACATGAGGTTTCTAAGTCTATAATCAGCTTAAAGTGTAAATTAAAATAATACTCAGTTCACACTCTCTTTTCCTTAAGTAAAAAATAAATGGAGATAAATATAAATGTTTTCTTTGCATCTAAAATTTCCATTTGTTTCAAACTACTTTAACTGCTACTTCAGTGATTATGAGATAAAGATTTGCTTCTTACCTTAAAACCCCATCAAAATGGGCTTAAAACATAGCCCTCCTCCCTTCCTTGGGAGGAAATTCTTCTTAGGTGTTTTCTGCATCTACAAGCTCTGCGACTTATCTGTGCTTATGAGGAAAGCAATTTTCTCTTTCTAACCAGATTTTACTCTGGAGTAAAATATATTTTATTTGGGATAGTTTTAGTTTATGCAGCTACAATAAGCTTCCATCTAATTCTTTGATTTTATTTATATTTTTCTTAGGTGATCTAGAAGTACTTATCCCAGCCATTTGAAAATCAGGCAAATAAATACATGAAAGCCTTTCACAGAGCATTCTATTAAAAAAAAATGCATCAGAGAAAGCAAGTCTCCAACAACAACAACTTGGAGTAGATTTACAGTTCTTCAGCCTTTGCTCTAGCCCTGGAGCCTGATGGGACGCTGGTGTCCTTGGAGGAATGGTCGAAGGAATTGCTGGGGGCCAATTGCTGATTTTATCATTCAAACACAAAATTTGTTACACCACTTTATCGGTCACAGGGAAAGCAATTATAGTGTGGTTCAATTTTCCACTCAATGACTGTACTGGGGATCAAAGTCAGTTTTTATGATGGAGAAAAGAATGTTTTGCTATTTTGTTTGTTATTTAAAAATGATAATAATAAAAGCTTGCACTTCCAGTACAACACTGTGTTTGCCTGTGTGCCTTTTTCTTTCTTGAGATGGAGATGATTATTTTCATTTTTCTCTTGTTAAATAATCAGGGTATTTTGTTTGTGGTTTGTTGTTTTGTGGGTTTTTTTCTTTCTCTCCTCATTGACTAAAGTCAATGTAGAATTGCAATGCAGAAATGCAATTGTCACGCTTAAAAGCAGTACAGCATTAGAACTCTAATCACAAACACTGGAGGTGAAATAGGCTGTAGGACACATTTCTTAATATGAACTGTTTTCTCTTGGTACTCCTTCAAACTAGGAAGATATTCAGTGTGCACCTCTTTTTTTATACTTTTAGCCACATAGAATTTAATTGTGATAAAAGATACTTTAGAATTATGTTAAAACAAAATCCATTTGCAAAAGCAAATATATATTTGGTGATCACACACAAAAAATTGGATGAGCATCCACTGTAATGGAAAAATCATCCACAGATCTCTCTTTTTACATATATATATATATATGTAAAAGAGATTAAAAAAAAGAAATCAGAATAGACAATAACAGAAGGAAAGCATATTTCCTCAAATGAAAGTGTGTTAACGAAACTTATACAGAGCTCTTATCTTTACAAATTTTAAGTAATATGTCCTTCAGACATTCCTGTGCAGCAAGAATTAGAGAAGGAAGAGCACAATGTCGTCACATCAAAGAAAATCACATCAATTATTTGGTCAAATATTTTAATCACTCATTCTCAGAAAGCAAAACAAAGTTTCCTGAAGACTTTTATTTCTTTGTTTGGTATTTTTCTTTATTTTAAACCCTCACTTCTTGGAATGGGCACATAGAACAGCATCTCAGACCAACTCACAATTTCAAGTTCCTCTGCTCACTTTTGTTGTTGCTGTAAAATTGCCTCTTTCTTCCTATCAAAATCAGATTTGTCCTATCTAGGAGTACTCTCTGTTCAGTAGGAATCTGTGTGACTTCTAGCAAGTGTTGACTTTGAGTGTGACCTATTGCCATCAGTCAAACTTCTCATATTATTAAAGTTAAGCACACCCTACAACTTCTGCCAATAGGATATGAAACTTTCAGCAGCACAGAGGAAGGTTGGATGGGGCTTGGAGCAACCTGGTCTAGTGGAAGGTGTCCCTGCCCATGGCAGGAGTTGGAAAGAGATGAGCTTTAAGGTCCCTTCCAACCCAAACCATTTTGTGATTCTATCGATGATTTTATGAGATCTTCTGTCTCATCACTCAGCCTCAAATTTAAACAATGCTGATCATGCAACATGTGCTGGACACAACATGGATGTGGAGTGGTTTCTCTTCTCTTGCGTCAAGAGCACTTGGAAAGACAGGATTCACAAAACTGTCTTTTTCCATGAAGATGTTAGAAAAAGTTAATAGTCAAGCATCTACCAAGTTTTATCTGAGCTTCTCTACTATGGCTTTTGGATCTTCTGATCAGTTCAGACAATAGATGCTGAATTGAGCTGTGAGAAAAAAAAAATAAAATAACTCCCCCATCTCCAAGTCTGTTGGGAATTGTTGAAATGTTCCACTTGCCTTCTGGAATATTTTTTTCATATTTTTCTTCAAACAGTCATAGATACTTATTCATTACATATTTAAAGTTTTAACCAACATAAATGTTAGAAACAGACATTTTTAAGGACTTTGCATGGGGGTGTGTAGGAGTCTGTGTATGTGAAAGAAAAAAAGAATAAAAAAAAGTCCTTTTAAAAGAATAGAATCATAGAATCATTTAGGTTGGAAAAGCCTTTTAAGATCCTCAATTCCAACCATTAACCCAGCACTGCCAAGTCCAGTGCTAAATTATGTCTTTAAGCACCACATCCACAAGTTTTTTGAATACTTCTAAGAATGGTGACACTGCACTGGGCAGCCTGTGTCAATGCTTGAACAGGCATTCAGTGAAGAATTTTTTCATAATATCAGTGAAGAATTTTTTCATAATATCCAATAATATTTATCTGAAAGATTTCAACTGACCTTACCACTCAGATACCATGGAGAGGATCCTCTTGAAAAATTCCCAATCTGCCCTGACACAGAAGCAACATGAAGCTTGCCATGTGTTAACTACTCACAATATTTTTTCCTGCACATAAACACATGTGTACAAACCTGTACAAATCTGGCTCTGCATTCCAGCCACTCCCAAGCAATAGTATTGGTTTAGAGTAACTCATGGGTTCCTTCATAATTCTACACTTGGAAAGGTCATAATAGCAGTTCCCACTTGTCCTCCGTTGTGTTAAATATAAGAAGGAAGAAGGGAATTTTAAAAATAAGAGAAGAAAGAAGACAAAGAAAAGGAAAATGAAAAAGAAAATGGAAAAGGAAAGGAAAAAAGGAAAAGAAAAAAGAAAAAAATAAAAGTACAAGAAAAAGAAAATCAAATATCATGCGTTAAGTCTGACCTGCAAGCAATACAGCTCAGTTTGAAAAACCTCCTGCTTCAAAATATTAGCTCTGAATTAGTGCTTGACAGTTCCAACAAAGTAACAACTTTCATTCCCAGGCACTGCTTGAGAAACCAAATTTTATTTAATATATTTGCCTGCTTACAGTAAAAAAAACCAACAAAAAAAACCCCAAATCATTACGTTGTCCTCCCCAGCTATAAAAACAACCAGACAGCTCCACTCTGACAAATTCAAATTAGCAGAAGGTTTCTCCCACTTGGGAGGCTGCACCCCTGGCCTGTAGTCAGAGACAAATTTTTCAGTAAACCTGTACCTACAGTGATTAAGGGAAACCTCCCCATTCACTCATTGACAGGTGAGCTGAGAGCAAAGCAGAGCTGCCTTTTTGTTGGCACCCAAAGATGTGATGCAGGGGAGATGGAGTGATGGGTAGGGAAGGGAAGAAGTCAGGGATGTGAAGAGCATTCCAGCTGAGGAGAGTGGAACCAGGCTCACCCACCTGACTGCATGTTTACTGAGATTCTTCCAAAACTTATTATGCATGAGACCTGGATGAGCAGACTCAGTGGTATCCATTGGACCTATGATGGAATTAATTACTCTGAACACCTAGAATAAAGAGGCAAATATATCCTTAACTCAACAATAACCATCAAGTGCCAGCAGTTCACCACATCTTCTTTTCAATCTCTTCTTTCAGCTGTTTCCTCATTTTCTGGCTAAAATTTTTTTTTTTTTTTAACTATGGAAAGAAATTATTATGGAACATAGTTTAGTGGTGAACCTGGCAGTATTAAATAAGTGGTTGGACTATTGTCTTAGAGCTCTTTTTCAACCTAAAAGATTCTATGATTAGGGCATTGCTGGGATCTGAGACTTCCTCGTTTGAAACGTAGACTTTTCTCAATTATCCTCTTTAGGGATCCAAGGTATTGGTGCAGTGAGCAAATCCATCTGGTATGCAAGATCGTATAAAGAGACGAAGGATCACAGAACTATCAAACTGTTGATATGAGGTTATGCAACACAGATCATGTGGTGGGACACATGAGATTGTAGATGGAGTTTGAATCACTGCTCCATAAAGGAGAGCAGACACCATGCCCAGTGTTGTCACAGGGACAGTTTGGATCATCACAACAGTTTTCCAAAGCTATCCTTACTTCTTTTATTTTCTTTAATTTGTAAAAGACTGTTCAAGCCTTTGACAATCAAATTGATAAAACCAGCAGCTTTCTAAACTGGCAGGATTAACAAACTCTCTGAAGCATCACAAGGAGTGGTTGGTCTGAGACAAATGTATCATAGAATCATAGAATAATTCTATGAGACTTGAAATACCGTCTGGTCCTATCCCCCTGCCATGGGCAGGGACACCTTCCACTAGACCAGGTTGCTCCAAATCCTGTCCAACCTGGCTTGAACACTTCCAGGGATGGGGCAGGCACAGCTCCTGTGGACAACCTGTGCCAGAGTGGACAACCTGTGCCAGAGTGGACAACCTGTGCCAGTGTCTCACCACCCTCATAGGGAAGAATTTCTTTCTAGTGTCTAATCTATCCATGCCTTCTGTCAGTGTGAAGCCATTCTCTCTTTTCCTAACTCTACATACCCTTGTTAAAAGTCCCTTTCCAACTGTCTTGCAGACCTTGTCTCATGGTCAGCTGGAGAAATCAGCTTGTAGTGGTCATGGATTAAATTAGCCTGTGTGCTGAAATGGAGAAGGAGTTTCGTTTTACCAGCTTGTTTCACAGAGGTAGTTCAGCAAAATGGTTCTCACCATCTCAGCTGAGAGGACAACTGAGTAGCTACTTGTTTGGGGATAGCAGTAACTTTGCTTTGCATCTAATTTTTTGGGAAGTGGACAAAATTATCCAATGTGTAATTCTTTATTTGAATATCGTAAATTGAAAACAATTATTGTTTTCAAATCTTTATACAAGCAGGAGTGAGAATTATTTTATGATGGGTAACTTCATGGCTCATTGATTGCATAATAATTTGGAAAGTTTAGGTTCAAATATCTGTTGGTGAAGGATAATAAATATGTCATTAATTCTTTCTTCTGTTCTCAAAATTACAATGTGTCGTTTTGGTTCATTTGTTGGAAGTAAGTCAGTCTTACTCTGTGTACTAGAACTTTTGCATTCTCTTTTCAACAAAGGTTCAAAATAAAGCTGGGGGTTGGTTCTTGTTTTATACAAGCCTTCTGATAGAAACACACAATATTGTATTATAAAGAAAAGAAACACTAATGTTTGATGGCATTCCTTTGACAACTTGTCATGTCTCAATCTAAATTAAAACCACATCTGACACACCAAAACCCTTGTCTTGATCTGTCTTGTTTGGATAGTGCCAGTCCATGATATGACCTGAAATCCATTCCTTGAGGTCATTTAGAGAGACTCATTGAAACAATATATACTGCCTTCATATATTGGCTGCTGGTCAATGAAAACTCTGTCTAATGTGACACTGGAGATTCTATTCCTGCCTGAAAATAGTAAATGGATTTGATTTGGGGAAGGGAGGGAAGGAAGCAGAAAGTCTCTCAAAGGGAAAGTTCAACAATATGGCCCTACCTCACATGAATAGTCCCAGTGGATCACCTCCTTCTCTCACATGGATGAACACAGATGAGGATAAATCAGAGAGCACCTGACTTGTCAGAAATGAATCTTGGATTTCCTCCTGGGTCCAGCTACAGTATCACCTTGAGAAAAGGCCTCACTACAGTTATACCTTTTTTTTTTCCCAAGTGGAAAAAATGGGAGATTCCTACTTCAGTGGATCCGCAGATAAAACCTACAATATAAAGATTATCTTCAGAGCACTAGGGAAAATACCAACAAAAGCAAAATCTCTAGACCTTTATATTCAGTCTTCTACCTTGCCCTGAGTACTGTGAGGTCCACTGTAAGTTGACTCACACGAGGCTATATCTGCCTGGATAGCCATCATGGCTTAGGAAACCAAGATTTATGTCTATACCAACAAATTAAACATGGCTAACTAATTCTCCACCTCCAAGGCCAGCTGGCATTGGATGGATCACATCCATGCTCTTGAACTCCCTTAGCTTCTGAAGAAAAGAGGAAGCATCTGTAGGGCCTGGAATGGATCCTTGCTTTTTCTAATTTGTGAAGGGATTGAGTGAGGGCTAAGGGCATAGATCCAAATAACTTCCCATTTACACAGTTAAATGATATAGATTATCAAGTTTCAGTGCTTAGGAATATTTCCTAGAACTGTTAAGTTTATTAAGATAGAACACCAGCATCCCTTCCTCAAAGCATTTTGCCAAGGAGAGTATAAGGAAGCAGACATATGAAAGAAAGGGAGCCTGATCCTTCAAATAAAGCCTAACTCTGTGATTCTAATTTTTCAATCTTTTCCTTTCCCCTGAATCCCTCCTGCCTTGACTCTGCTGTACTATCTCACCAAGGCTGCTGAAGTCCACTTTCATACTGGTATCTCACTGGGATCAGAGTGAAGAATCAACAGATCCTCATGCCATGATGATGCATTAGGTTGTCTAATCCACTCTCATTGCATTAATACCCTTGTAAGGCATTAACATTTCCCTCTGTTTTCACTTTAGTGACAGGTGTCTTGATTAAACCTTCTGAGGAAGGTCATCTACACCTGATCTGAAGGCACTGAATGTTGGAAACTCCTTCCCTGCCCTTGCAATGTGTTCCAGTTCCACATTGCCCTCACAGTTTAAAATGTGTGTCTAATTCTTCATTCGAATTTCTCTGCTTCCAGCTTTCAGCCATTGGATTTTGTTATGCCTTTACCTGCCTGATTAAACAGCCTGTTAGTTCAGGGTAGTTTCTCCTTGAAAAAGTGGTGCTACTGTGTCTTCATTTTCTTTTTGATAAGTCTGGACTCTTCAAGTCTCTAATGATAAGATGTTTTCCCCCACCTATCTGAGAGCAATTTTCCAATGTATTTTACTGCTATTAAGGACATGGGAACATGTGTATTGTGAACTATTTTTCTCCTTCCTTACTATTTCCCTATGGTGGTAGGCAGTCTCTACTAGGCATATTAGCCTTTCCAGGCCTGGAACTCCCCCCAAATATCACTCACCTGGTATTGCCTCCTGTTATTCCCTTATATTGAGATTCCAGTCCACCACGGTATGGACTAATAAAGTAAGCAGTGGCAGAGCATGGGCATGGGCTCCTGAACTCTTCCACAGATTCACAGAATCATGGAATGGGTTGGAAGGGATCTTAAAGATCATCTCATTCCAACCCCCCTGCCATAGGCAGGAATACCTTCCACTAGACCTGGTTGCTCCAAGCCCCATCCAAGCTGGCCTTGAACACTTCCAAGGAAGGGACAAGTTCTTTGGGCAACCTGTGTTTCTAAATTTCTAAAAGATTCTTTGCAAAACACAAGTCCTCAGTAGGCTTTTGATGTAAGCACAGACTTTCAAGATAACCAGTTTGGATGCAAACAACCATTTAGGAGACTGAGGCAGTTTAATAGTGTGGAGGTGGCCAGATTATGCCAGGTGGCCTCCAGGCTGTAGAATAGGATCTGGAATTTATATGGTTACAGATGTAGGATAAATGCTCAGGTTCCTTCCCAGAAATTCCCTAGATAGCTAATCCAGGTAGAAGATGAGCAGCTATGCATATTGCAAGGAAAAATATATTTATTTTAAACTAACCAAACCTAACAGGGAGACAGGACAGTCAGACACAAGCTCCACCTGTTCATTTTATGAGACTCCTGTGAGGAGATGGAATGGGATGGATGTTGCCATGGCACCTCTTTGCACATGGAAGACAAGCTGTTTTGAAGGATTTGAATGAGAGCCAAAGCAGGTTGTTGTGTGGGGGAAATGAGGAAGAGATTTCAGCTCTCACATTTCCACCTTGTATGCTCCACACCTCTCCAGCACCTATTTTCAAGGCTGTTTTCAATAAGAGGAATTGAATAGGGTGAAGGTTGTCATGATTACGTCAAACTTTCTGATGTCATGCTTTTGCCAGAGATTATTTCAAATGTTGACACGCTTCCTTGTGGATAAGTACCCTAACTTCCTGAATTGTGTTCTGACATGGTTAAGACAACAGAATTAACGGGATATCTTTGCAGTCTTTTTCCGGTGTGCATTTTCTGCAGGCACAGAAACTCTTGGCACTGATTTGTCTTGTCAACTTCGAGCCTTTCCTCCCAGAAGCAATCCAGATTTCCACCTGTGAATTGCTTCCATAAGGTCAGGACATGTTATTTCATACAAAGGCTTTCCTGGAATTCCCTTTGGAGCTCCTAGAAGTCATTCTTCACAAGCCCCTTGTTTGGGGCTAGAAGTAGTAGTTTGTCAGAATCAGAGGGGGCTGCTGGAAGCACGTGAAAAATTCCAGAGGGGTAGAGCTGAGTTTCCAGGCATAGCATCTTGTTTTCAGAATGGGGACAAGATATTAAGAAGAAATTCAGAATGGAACTTTGCAACCAGGAGACCATCTAAGAGAAAAGCCTCTCTGTCAGCCAGTCCCTGACTTGCAGAAGATCCCAAGGTGGCAGCCACACTTTACGTACATTCGGTAAGTATACATGGGGTATTTAAGCTGAAGTAGGGTAGGTTTAGATTAGTTGTTACAAAAAAATTCTTTACTGCGAGGCCCCAGCACAGGTTGCCCAGAAAAACTGTGGCTGCCCCATCTCTGGAAGTGTTCAAGGCCAGGCTGGAGCAACCTGGTCTAGTGGAAGATGTCCTTGCCCATGGCCGGGGACTAGAATGAGGTGATCTTTAGTGTGCCTTCCAACCCAAACCATTCTGCTTCATATGCTGAGATAGACTGAATCCTCTGTTATAATTACAGTAGTCACTAAGTCTGATCCAACTTTTGCAACCCCTTCAGCCTCGTGAAGGCACTGGTGGTTTGAAGTGATATTACACGTCCTTAATAATTTTCATATTCGATGAATCCATAGAGACCATGTCTTTTGTTGGTTACTCCTTGTGCTGCATTAACCTGAACAATGCAATAACCCAGGCTCAAGCTATTATAAATGTTATTACATCTCTAAATCTTTGCAACTTGAGACATCCTTAAATTGTCTGTCTAGTAGATATGAATAAATGGGCAACACTAATTTTTATTCATTTACATGAAGAAGGAGAGTTAGAAGATTCAGGATAGTAGTAATAAGTCCACCAAAGACAGAGCCTACAGTATATTTCTTGACCTGGAAATAAATGTTTTTAATAGTTTGTGTAGTCAGCTGGTTTGCCAGTGTATGTCTGAAATACAGTTGGATAAATCTCAGGATATTCTATGATTCTATGAAATTGCTGCAAACTCTCTACTTATTGAAGACAGTTTAATGAACCAAACCATTTCATTATCACCTTCACTTAACCAGTCACAAACCTCAATTTCTGAGTTGTGTGCAAGAGCTGCAGGTTGTTTAAGTATTACAACTGTAAACAGCACTAAAAGTAAGCATGAATGATTAGCTGCAGAGTGGCAAATTTAATTTGAACAGTTTTGACAGGTTGTGTTGCTTGGGTTGAACTTGAAATAACATCTTGACATATCAGTGGTTCTTGTGCTTTTCCAGGCTGAGTCGTTCCTTAAGGTGTTGAGTCATATAACTTGATGATGGAGTGTCAAACATAATGTGTTAAACCTGAAGAAAGGAAATAACAGATACCATGATGATCAGCACATGTTAAAATATGTTTTACTGTTTCTAATTAAAAAGAGTAGATTTTCAGATATATCAGTCTATAGCAGCAGCTTTGAAAAATCCCTGCTGTTCAAAACAAAAGGTATAACAGACTGTTTTAAATGGATGTAAAAAAAAAAAACAGATTAAGATACTTCCATTTAAATTAAACAATAGTTTACAGTTTTAGGATAAATAGTTTAATGTGTTTCTGTGAAGTTAAGAATACACTTAAATGAATTTCAAGCCACATATCAACACCAAAAATGTTGAGCAGAATAAAGCCCAGTAAAAAAACATCCACTGGGAAGCATGTGATGTGAAGTGGCTTTGTGGCATTTGCATGCAAGGAGATGGCAGCCGTATAAGTGAGAGATAACAGAAGAGTTGAGACGGAGAGTAAAATTTATCATAACATGTCTAGTGATGATTAAAAGCCTGTGCTTATTAGATGCATAAAATGTATTACTAAATCATTTTTGGAACATATAATTTTCCAATTATTTATGCATCACAGTAATTAATGATAGGAGGGACAGAGTCAATGATTCACTGTGTAATACATATGGTAGTTACCTGGGGAGGAAAAAATTACAGTGCTACCAATTATTTGCTTTAATGTTTTTGTAATTATGCCCTACACCCAAGTTGAAAATTTCTTTAATTCTTTTTTAAACCCTTCATTCCTAACAATGAAACTGCCTTCTTTTTAGCCCCTCAATTAAGTCTAATTTTTAAGCTGCCATCCAAGAAATATACAATTCCGTAAATGCCTCGTTCGCTTTTATATTTTGCTGGGAACGGTCTACAAGTATGAAATCTTGCCCTTCAAGCATCTTACTGATGAACTAATTTAGCCACTCTGAAGGGTGATCTTCTGTTTAATACACATGGCTTGGATTTGCATGATCTCAGTTTCTTTTCTACTTTGGTCTTAACTTCTCAACTGCAGGAAAAGGCCTTGATGTTTCTCACCGGGTAGAGTTTATTCCTGTGGGTGAGAAGGGAAAAATAATTCTGCTTTCAATAGAGTCACAGGATCCCAGAATGGTTTGGGTTAGAAGGGACCTTAAAGATCATCTTGTTCCACCCCACTGCCATGGGCAGGGACACCTTCCACTAGACCAAGTGGCTCCAGGTCCTGTTTAACCTTCCCTTGAACACTTGCAGGGATGGGGCATCAAATGATAAACTAAATCCCTTTGATTATGTCTATTGTGCCCTATGGAAATTCTGGCACTGGAATGAAACTGCACATATCCTTGAACGTTTGAGTAGCATGACACACTTTTTTTTCCATTCAACACCACCAATCTGTGAAATATCTCTCAGGCAGTGCTCGTGACCTAGCGCTAGGTTTTCCAGTAAATAATCTAGATGCATCCATCCAGATTCAGAAAAGTAAACAAAAAATTATATAGGTGAAAATTCTTTTGTGCCAATTTTCCTCAAGAGTAGAATGATATTCTGGTTCATCCCAAGATGTGGGCAGACACTTTGAACTTAGTTGCTACCAGACAACCACAAGAGATTTGGGCAGAAAGCACACAAGTCATGCAGCTTCCCACACTTAATCCCACTTTTACTGTTCTTTGCCTCATAAGAATGTCTCAGATAAAAAGAAAGAAGACAGAATAACCACTGCTTTACTAGGACCATTTCATTCTGCAATGATACATCCATGGAAAGGAATGCAGATGGGATCTGTGCAGTGCACAAAAAAGTGAATATATCACTTAGAAATGGGTTCAAGTCTCATGGCCATGTCAATGATGAACACTTGCACCTCAAGGCTCCATGCTGCCACACAACACATCTGCAGAATATTTCCTGTTCTTTTCCTCTCTCAAAACATAATTGAGATTTTTTTTTTTCAAAAGATTAGGCTGTGTTTTCTATATAACTGTCAGCATTTGGGGTTGACATGATTTCCAGAGAGCATGCTGAAATTTAGTAAGCTGATATGAACTTTTCCCTTGCTAGGAACCTTATTCCAGCAACCTCAGTCTGCTGACAGCTATGGTGGACAGAAGTCATCTCTTCTCCATGGGCTGGGTGTGATGCTCCCAACAATTCATGCAACTCCCACAGGAAAAGAGAATGCATTTCCTTTGAGCCACAACCAAAAGCCTTTTCCTGAGTAGGTTTAGAAAAGTTTAAAAGATTTATTTAATTCTTTTCCCTTGAATAAATGAGCTTGGAGGGCCAGACTTTCCTGTGAAGAAGATTTAAAGAAAAATTAAAAAAAAAATTAAAAAGTGTAGTGCATTTTGGCAGATTATGTGGGTGGTATATGAATCAATAAAGCTTCCAGCTATGCAAAGCCTTTGGGTGCATTGTGATGTTTGTTTGTTTTTTTTATTTATTCCAAACAGAATTAAATACGAATAGTTTGGTGGTTTTTATATCTACCAAGACATGAGAATGTAACCCTTCCTCTACTCTTCCCTCTTCCCTCCTGTTTTTTTAACATGTGTACACATATCAAGCATGTATTTGTTGCAAACATTCATAATGAGAAACTGATGATGCTAATGATGGAAAAAATATTATTGAGATGCTTCCCTACCTGTCTGTTCAGGCATACCTGTATGGGATATGTCCTGGAGAGTAGATATCTGTGTACTTTGCTGATTTTGCTGTTGTGCTACGATCAGTTTGGCGTATGCAATGACAAAGTTAACAGAAGTGATCCAACACCTTCTGGATTGCTGGTGTAATGCTGCTTTTTGGTATTATGACCTTGTCCATGCTGTAAATTGTCTGTGTCAGAAATAAATTCAGTGTGGACTTTTCCTTTTTGCCCAGGCTTTTTTGTGAGCTTATTTTGGCCAGACCTGCTTCTGGCACTGGTGTGCATGGAGTTGTTCCCAATCCTTCTGCCTTGAGGTTCTAAGTTCATCAAAGGTACCAATAATTCTCTCTCCTGGCCAAAATCTGTCATGAGGGAAAAAAGATATGTTACTAATTCTTACAAATTCTTCCAGCTCTAGTGAAGCCCATATTTGAAAACAAAAGCTCCAAAAGAAAGAATAGAATAGACTAGAATAGAGTAGACTAGACTAGACTAGACTAGACTAGAATAGAATAGAATAGAATAGAATAATTTCAGTTTGAATGGACCTACAATGATCATCTAGTCCAACTGCCTGACCAATTCAAGGCTGACCAAGTTTTAAGATGTTAAAGGTATAGTCCCATTGCCTCTTAAATACTGACAGGTCTGGGGCATTAACCACCTACCTATCTAGGAACCCTATTCCAGTTGCTGTGCACCCTCTTGGTAAAGAAAAGTTTCCCAATGTCCAGTCTAAGCTTCCCTTGGCACAGCTTTGAGCCATTCCCATGTGTGCTATCACTGAATACAGGGGAGCAAAGATTGTCACCTTCCTCTCCATTGCCCTTCCTCAGGAAGCTGTGGAGAGCAATGAGGGAACCCTTTGCTCCCACCCAAGTGCCCATCTTTCAGAAGAATGTCTCAGATTAGGAGAAAGAAGACAGAACAGCCATTGTTTTCCAAGAACTCTGCAAGAGTCATTTCATCCTGCAAAGATATATCCATGGAAAGGAAAAGCAGATGGAATCTAGGCAGTAGAGAAAATTTGTGAATATCTCACGTAGAAATTGGTTCAAAGCTCATGATCATGTCAATGATGAACACTTTCATTTCATCAGCCTTCTCAAAAAGGCTGGAAATGCCATATTTGAAATATCAAGATACTTTAAGGATCCCATCTTTCAGCCAGGAATTACCTATTTTACTATATTTCACATCCTTGTCAGCTCTGAGAATGCAAGATGACTGGAGAGTGAATAATGGACAATTTAGATTTAGAAAGAGATTTAGATTTAGAAAGCAAAGCAGACCTGTATAGTTCCTGATGTTCGGTTTGGGCAGCAGCCATGACTAAATTGATGCTGTCCAAAGCAAAACGGCAGTTTATGGACTCAAAACTGGACCCAATGGAGGACATTTACTTTCTGTGCTGTGACAGAAATTGAACTAATCACCATAATGGTCCCCTTTGATTTAAAATATTTAAGTGCTGCCTATAA
Organism: Calyptomena viridis; assembly: GCA_013390005.1. Classification (NCBI taxonomy): domain Eukaryota; kingdom Metazoa; phylum Chordata; class Aves; order Passeriformes; family Eurylaimidae; genus Calyptomena; species Calyptomena viridis. The sequence goes on from WEIV01030161.1 coordinate 126,928, forward strand.
TTGGGAGATAATTGGAACTGGTTGATGGAAATTAATCGATTTTATATGTAGATATCATTGAGGAGAACAAAGATTTGGAAATAAGACAAGCCTGATATTTTATGAATCAGCAAAGTCCTGCATGGTTGAATGTCAAAGTGGGAATCATCAGAGACTGGAAGTCTGTTATGCAGCTGTTGGTATCTGAGGTAACTGTCTGGATTCCCATGGAGTTAAAGGAGATAAACTAAAAAACTAAAAAACTAAAAAAGGAGATAAACTAAAGGTCCAGGGTGCAATTTATCTCTTTAAAAAGACTCAAATAAATCACATGATTTGTAGTCTATTAATTTCACTTTCTTCACCGACAGACAAAGCTGAATAAGGAAGATGAGAGGGCAACAAGATTCTGAAAGTGGTGGCAAATGAACCTCACTCCATGTTTCCATCCTTTTACTTGGACTTTTGAAGGATGCTGCAGCAGCCTTACAGTTTTTGGCTGTATGGTTACATAAAATTGACAGAAGGCTAAATGACTTAGTGGAAAAGAAATCTGTCATGCTGCAAGAAATGGTAGATATTTGTTTGGTGAATTTTCTCCAAATTCATGCTATTGAGGCTTTCTTTCTTGAAGAAATTGTGTACAATTGGAGATAATATCAGCAAGAAAGTAGTAAAAGAAGTAGGTAAAGAAGTAGGTAACGAAGTCAGTGTACAATTTAAGTCAAATTTTGAGAGCTAGATGTAGCTGTCTAGATTTTAGTTTGATGTTTAGGAGGTTTTTCAGAAGGCGTTTAAGAGAGTGGATACAGTTAGACTGTGCTAGCTGACCTAGAATCACAGAATGGTTTAGGTTGGAAAAGACCTTAAAGATCATCCAGCTCCAACCCAAACCATGAGCGAGGACACCTTTCACTACACCAAGTTATTTAGAGCCCCATCCAACCTGACCTTGAACACTTCCAGGAATGGAGTATTAACAGTTTTTCTGAGCAACATGTTCCTGTGCCTCACCACCTGCACAGTAAACAATTTCTTCCTAGTATTCAAACAAAATTTCCCTCTTTCAGCTTAAAGCCATCCCATCTTTGTCCTATCACTGCTTGCCCTTGCAAAGAGTCCCTCTCCAGCCTCTCTTAGGCCCTGTTTAGGCCTAGACAAGAGACCAAGGAATAGTAGTAGCATCCAATGTGTCAGCGAAGAGAAAGCATTTGTGCTTTTTGTGGTGTGCATTTTTACTTCCCTTTCCCCTTAGAAGTGGGACAGACTCCTAGGTTGTTTAGGAACTTCTTGAAGCTCAGCTTTTAATTTCTCTGTCTTTGAGACAAACAGATATATTTTTGAAAACCTGTTCCTAAGTGATTTTACCAATATCAAAAAAGGACATGAACAGGACATGCCACTACACCTGCTATTATCTACTACTAGTTCCGTAACCAAAGTTATTGCAAAACTGCTTCTATCCTATATTTGTTAATTTTTATGTCTTTTGTTTCCAACTCTCCTCCTTCCATTGCTCTTGCAGCTCTCCCAGTACCTTCTCCTGCTTTTGTCAACACAGAGCAGTGCCCTGTTATTAACGTCTCCTCTCATTCCCAGCCCTTTCTGCATCTCTTTCCTGTTGTTGCCTCCAGTGACATGCAATGATGATAATGGGATGCAGTGCCANTCCCTCTTTCACCTTAAAGCCATCCCATCTTTGTCCTATCACTGCTTGCCCTTGCAAAGAGTCCCTCTCCAGCCTCTCTTAGGCCCTGTTTAGGCCTAGACAAGAGACCAAGGAATAGTAGTAGCATCCAATGTGTCAGCGAAGAGAAAGCATTTGTGCTTTTTGTGGTGTGCATTTTTACTTCCCTTTCCCCTTAGAAGTGGGACAGACTCCTAGGTTGTTTAGGAACTTCTTGAAGCTCAGCTTTTAATTTCTCTGTCTTTGAGACAAACAGATATATTTTTGAAAACCTGTTCCTAAGTGATTTTACCAATATCAAAAAAGGACATGAACAGGACATGCCACTACACCTGCTATTATCTACTACTAGTTCCGTAACCAAAGTTATTGCAAAACTGCTTCTATCCTATATTTGTTAATTTTTATGTCTTTTGTTTCCAACTCTCCTCCTTCCATTGCTCTTGCAGCTCTCCCAGTACCTTCTCCTGCTTTTGTCAACACAGAGCAGTGCCCTGTTATTAACGTCTCCTCTCATTCCCAGCCCTTTCTGCATCTCTTTCCTGTTGTTGCCTCCAGTGACATGCAATGATGATAATGGGATGCAGTGCCACTGGCATGCTACCCCAAAGCCCTGCAAGGACTAGTTCAGAGGTACAGAATTGCTTAAAAAGCCAGGAGCTTCTCTACCCAAGGGGAAGAAAAAGCGATTGCTTGCTGTGTTAGGAGCTGAATGCTCCTTGCCACTTCCTAGCAGAGCAGTTTAGAATCAAGCTCCACTGGATGATAATTGTTTTAACTACCATTGTGGTTCTCTCTTTTATCCAGGGGCATGGCTGGGGAGGATGGGTGAAGTTGTGCAACTGATGTCTGCCTAATTCACAGGGTATTCCTAATTGGTTGGGATAGATCACCCTGCCCTCTCTTCTCTCCCTTCCCCCCACTGAGTTGCAGTTTGAGCCTCCACTTACAGCTTTTCCAAAGAAGTTTAGGCATTCTTTACACACCGTCTGCAGAAAAATATGTGGGCCAACACAAACATCATCCAAACACAGCCAAGATTAGAAAGTCCTTCATTTTTTTACCAGAAAGAAAGGACATACAAAAATCAATAAACTATAAAAATGTACATTTTTTATAATACGAAGCATTGCAATAAATGCAGCTCAAAGTCTTTGCAGAGGGAAGATTAGTGATAGGGGTGACCATTCATCCACTTTGAGTAGAAATGTTGTGTCATAACCAGATTTCTTACTTCAGATATTTACAAAGGCTGTTCAGCAGTAGCCTATAAACATATATTCAATTAAAGAAAGGATGTGCTACCTCTGAAGAACAAACTGCAGCCCCTGAATGAGCTATAGAAGATTTTCTATATCAACTGTACCGGGACGGTAGAAACCTCAGTGATCACAGAATCACAGAATGGTTTGGGTCAGAAATGACCTCAAAAATCATCTTGTTCCAACCCCGTGCCATGGGCAGGGACACCTTCCACTAGACCAGGTTGCTCCAGGCCCTGTCCAGCCTGACCTTGAATACTTTCAGGGATGGGAACACTTTTCAGGAATGGGAACCATCCAGTTCTAGTAGACAGACACCATGAGGGACCACGACCTGGGTCTAAATGGAAGCCTGACTTGCTGTCAAGCTGGGGGTCTCAGCTATACACTATTGGAAAGGTGTTCTGATGTGATGCCAAAACTGTGATTCTACACCTTTTCCCTTTTAGTCTCTGTCTTAAATTAAAACCAGACTCCCATAGCACAGGGAATGAAAGGGTTGGACTCCTTCACTACTCTGGTTGCAATACTCTTTGCCTTTGGAAGTCATCAATAAACTGTTTCAACTCTGTTACTGGGTATTAATGAGCACAATAAATTTCCACACATTAGATCACTAATTGTATCAATGGATGTTCTCTAACAATAAGACCAACAATTTTCACCCCATAACCAATTTTAGTTTCTTTCCAATTTATTTAGTTATTCAAAATTCATAATGGTTCATTGAGATATATCCAGACATGAGCTCTGAAAACCCTTAAAAAATGCATTTAAAGACCTCAGTGTTTTCACTACCACTTTGGCTCTGTACCAGTGTTGTACCAGCGAGAAGTCCTTTGCACTGATAATCTATTCATCATGTCCTGCAGCATTATTCCCTGTTTCTCTTAAGAGTTCATCTAATCTAGTGGTACTGTTGTCAATTAATGATGTTGAACAACGTTTGCTGATGCTTACAGATTCATTCAGATTATGGGGTTTGTTCCATTTCTTCCATATTTTCCAAAATGTATGTCTTTGTCTTGATTTTTTTTTTCACTGAAAATATGTACGACTCCTTATGCTGTGCTTGCAAAATTGTGGCTTAGATCTGAAATAAGAGAGGCAACAGAGTTCACTTTTCCTGTAGACTTCAGATTTTTCATCAAGTCAATGATATAAAAAGACAAGTTGCTAGCGGAAGTCAAGACTTTCCTCGTTAAATCATTATATGTAGACAAATTTTTATTTTGTCAAAATTAATTTTGTCAGGTAATGTATTCACCTGTTCTTGCAGAAGCCACTGAAGCAGCTTCTTGCATCAGGAAAAGAATTGCTGATCACCCACTTTGAAAGATCTTTTGGCTGGTGCTCGGGGCACTCATCTGTGATGTGAAAAAATGCAGTAAAAATCCCTAGTCTGCATGAAAGACAGCACTAACCTGAATCTTAATCTCTTCCACCATAGCTATCCAGGGCTCACACTTGCATACACTTTATTAGTTAGCAAAAAAATTATTTTTTTCGTAAGGGCTAATGCTAATGATTCCAATAGCCTGAGGGGTTTTGTTTATTTTCTTCCAGGATCCTATCACAGTGGGATTTCTTCTCCAATTTTTGGTAGGTAGGGAGGCAGCCAGAATAACCATGAGTGGCTCAGATGAAAAAATAAATACACCCTCATTTAGACAAAGAGTTTTACACTCTTTTTGTGCTCTCTGAGTCCAAATCTTGGTTTGTGTCTCCCAGTTTTTCATGGAGTCTTGTAATCACACTACAGAATCTCAGCTGAATGTTGCTCCTGAGAGCTTGGCTGGAGGAACAAGTTGCTGGTTGTCAATGCAGACTGGAGTTCTGAGACAACTTTAGCTACTCTGTCATTCCTTTGCTGCCTGTTTAAGGCAGCTCAGCCCCCTGTGAACATCAGATTTTACCTTGCTTGGCAAGTTGCTCTTCTCTTAATGAAGAGAATAATTTAAGGACACCAAATCCTGCAAAACCAAACTAAAAATTCATAATGAAGCAGCTTTAGGAGAATTATTTACATGCCAAACTTAAAGTCTATCCACGGGTACTGGGTCAAGAAAATGCCTCCATGAGGTCAGGGTGATCTGAGACTGCCAATGCAGCCTTAACCTGACATAATGAAGCAGAGGAGCACTTCTTCAATGGTAAGCTTTCATCCAACTTAGTGGGACTACCTCATCCGTCTGGATATTTTTCTATGACTTAGAAAAAAGGAAAGCAAATGCATTTGGAGAAGAGTGGGGACTTGTGAGGGATCAGTTTAAAAGAAGGGATTAAAAGCACTTCTTACAGCCCTTAGGGGAAACAATAGTCTACAGACACTGGAAGATTGCAGGCTTTAAAGACTGAAAACAAACATGTGAGGTACTAGCAGAGGGTTTAGTTGGATACCCTTTTCCCATGTGAAATTGTGGGTGAATTTCTAGATAAACTTGTTTCAAGGGCAAGCTATTTGCTTAGAATTGTATTGTGAGCAACAGTGTGTGGGAATTTAAAAAATGCTAGGATGGTGCCTAGAAAAATAAGTGTGACTTGATTGCAGGAAGTAACTCTATACCAGATTGGAGATAGTTTAGCATAATCAGCTTTTTCCATCCATAACTCAGAGGATATTTTGCATTATTAAAAGCAGAAACTTCTGTCCACTTGACTATTGGTCTCTTATAACTGTAAGAATATGAACAGTAGGTGTTAAAATCAGCCACAGGAGGGCTCTTGCATTATTTCCCTGTAAGCCTTTAAACATATTGAGGATAATAAAGGAAGAAACCTATTCAAGCAAGGATAGACAGAGGCTAAAAAGATCAAGTCAATCTGTGCTCAAATTCCTGTCAATATGGACAGGAAAGGAAGGCTCTGAATCATGAATAGTTCACTGTGCATTTCAGTTCATATTCTTGTAGAAGAAAGAAGGATTTCTCCTTCTGTGACTTCAGGTAGATGCCATGTTTCTCCAGTAACAAGGCACAGTTCAGTGTGTATGACAGAGGTCTGGATATGAGGACTGACATAACAATGGAGTTTCCATGGCAGTGTTAAGCATCTACTCTAAATTTTCCTGACATCTCAATTTGTTGCTGTTCTACTCATTACTAAAGCACTTTTCCTGGTTTTTGCTTCTATTGTCTTTACTGTGGCTTGAGGACTATAAGTCAGTGCTGCATCAATTCCATAGAATCACAGAATAGTTTGGGTTGGAAGGGACCTTAAAGCGCATCTTGTTCCAAGCCCCCTGCCATGGGCAGAGACACCTTCCACTAGACCAAGTTGCTCCAAGTCCTATCCAACCCGGCCTTGAACACTTCCAGAGATGGGGCAGCCACAAAGTTCCCGAGTAACCCATGCCAGGGCCTCACTGGCCTCACCACCCTCACTGTAAAGAATTTCTTTCTAATATCCCATCTAAACCTGTCCTTTGTCAGTCTGAACTCACTCCACCTTGTTCTGTCACTTCATTCCCTCATCCAAAGTCCCTCTCCAACTCTCTTGGAGCCCCTTTAGACACTAGAAGTGGCTCAAAGGTCTCCCTGGAGCCTTCTCTTCTCCAGCTGAACACCCCCAGCTCTCCCAGCCTGGCTCCAGAGCAGAGGTGCTCCAGCCCTTAGAGCATCTTTATGGCCTCCAAGAGGTCCACATCCTTCCTGTCCTGAGTACCCCAGAGCAGGATGCATTACTCCAGATGGGGTCTCTCCCAAATCAACATGTTGAATTTTACATGCAGGCCAAGTAGGTGTCTCTTTGTAAGTGATCACAAGACAGAAGTGAAACCCTTCTGGAGACTGAAGATGGCCTCAGCATTGTTAGACCAGTTGTGAAATAGGGCATTTTGTACAGGCACAAACATCCTCATTGGAGCTGACTCAACCCATATCTTGCTTTCTTCTTTCCCTTGGGAAATTCTCTCTTACCCTATGCTGGATTTACAGGTGCAAAACAAGGACCACCCCACCATTTACAGACTTTCTCTCTGTCCCAGGGACACCCAGCCAATCTTTCCACTTACCAAGTGTACAGACATGATGCAACTTTATCTTCTTTTCTCTTAGGCCATCCCTATCAGAATTTATTACTCTTCCAAAAGAACAATTTCTTGCTAGCCCCTTATTCATAGCCAAGTATAGGGATCAAAACAATTTTTTCATATTCAAGGAAGAGTCTTCCAAACCTTGCTGCTTGTTCTCCAATTTGATCATGCTTTTCCAGATGCAGCGTTTGAGGATAAATTGTAGAAAATTGGTTTCTTCTTGCCCTGATCCAGAGGAAAGATTTGACACTCCTGGCTTCGATACCATCATTCTAGTGTTGGAAAATTAGTTTCCAGCTACAGCTCTGAATGAAACAGTGTTGAGACTTTTCCTCTGATTTGTTTGCCCTCGACTGAAACATTAAGTTTTTTCTCTCTAAGTGGAAAAAGACAATTCATCTCACACAAGAATTGTTGCTCTGGGAGTCAACATCCATCCACAGTCATAAAATATCCTCTCTTCCTACTGATATATAAGAAAATTGAAATGACTAAATTAATAAATGGACATCTCAGATATTGAATAAATAGATGAATAAATAGAAAGGTCAATAAATCCATACCTTTTAGGTCAATAAATCCATACCTTTTAGTTGAGTACCTCAACCTGCCCATGAAGTGATCAAACCACCAAAATATTTTATATGGTTTGAGACACAGGAGGACAATACTTTATTTGCGCCTGAGATTGTACCTTTTTCTTTTTCCACAAGTTTTGTCCTCACCTATCCTGGCAAACATCTTCTATTGCAAAGCTTGTTTTTGACAACATTTTTCCAAGGAAAAAAAATTTCATCTTGTAACGCACAACTAGCTCTTTGGGATACAGAGAGGGTGAGGGAATCCTTCCTGGAGTGCTAAATGCCTTTCTTCTCTGGAGTATCTACATTTTTAGAAGCATTTGCCCCTTTGAGTGTTGAAATTCAAAGGGGAAATCCATCCACAGGTGCCAGTGTCAGGGATGTGAGTCGTGGGAGATGCTGTGCTGTTTGCACATCTGCACCTGGCCTGTATAGAAAACCATCTCCACCCCTGCTGCCTCTGGCATTTATCCCCTTTCCAGGCCCACGATGTTTTTTTTTTTTACAACCCCCCGAGGCCCAGCATATCTGGCCATCAGGACAGCAAGTCACCAAGCAGCGATGAACAGCAACCATGTGCAGAGAATTCCTTCAGAGGCTCTCCCCCCTCCCCGATCTCTCCGCTCCTGAATGTTTGTTCTTTCATACTTCACTGGAGAATTGTGTTATCTCCATGAGATGTGGCCGGGCTCAGTGCGGGAACGTCTGCGGCGGCTCATCGCCCTCCTCCCGCGGACACCACAGTGGGACAAATCTCCTGATGGGCAGGAATGGGGACCCTTCCTGACTACAAGAATTATAAATAAATAAATAGGATAAATAAATAGAAGAAGGAGAGACAGAGAAGGAAGAGTGGGAGAGAGAGGGGAAAAAAGACAGAGTAACTTTTTTCCCCCCACTTCTTCTCTGAAGGAAGCAGCAGTGTCTCCTTGCAGAACGACAACCCTCAGGATACAGCAGTTGTCTTCAAATCTGTGACCATAAAAAATCATTATCTCTGTGAAATACAGCAATTTGGGAGATAATCAAACAGTGACCAGGGGGCAGAGCTGCCAATCTGAAGGATTATGCTCTGTGCATGCTTGATTCTGTCTGACCTTCCTCCGAGCCAGCTGTCAGCTTGGCGAAAACGCACACGGATCGACTCAGGGCACATTCATTAGACTGTCTTCGGTGAAGAAGTCATTTGCATAAAACCCCAGCTTTCTTAATTAGTACTTCATTTTTCCCTTGACTTATTTTGTGGCTAAGTTCACTTGCCTTTTTTTTTTTTTTAACTTGCCGAAAAATAAAATGGGTGAGGAGATTCCTTTTTTTTTTTTCCCTCTAATGTGGGGGCAGGAGGGAATATGACTTGCAAATTAACTCAGTGATAATTAGCCTATTAACATTTTCAGAGATGTAGGAGGTTTCCAAATGTTAAAAAAAAAATAAAATCAGAAGAGGAGTAAATTGTGAGGGGGAATACTGGAGTTGTAATTTATTATCTAAATTTCTGAATTGACAATATTGAAATATTGGGGAAGAACAACAGTCCATGTTGAAAAATCTCTCCCCTTCTTTTACAATGATACATATTCTTTTTTCATTCTCAAAGAGTACTTAGGAAAATGATACTTTGTCATTCCCATGGACAAGCAATGGAATTTTGTTGTATTATTAGAAAAATAAAAAGATATTTTTCTTCTACTGCACTTAACATAGAGAGAACAGTTTGAATTAGGAAGAAGCTAACCACACACTGCGGTTTTACCTGGACTTTTCTTATATGTACCAATAATGATTTTCACAATCCCTAAAAGCTTCAAAACCAGAGTTGTGTCAAAATAAATGGCAAATTGTCATATGAGTATAAAGTATTCACTTCAGACACACCACGCTGTACTGATTTAAAATTATTCTGTGATTTCTAGGAACAAACAAGATACATGAATGATTGTGTTGTAACACAAAGAGTGTTCAGAGTAAAGAGACATTATCAAATTTGTTCTTCAGTTCGAAGTGGATGTTAACGATGCTTGTTCTGTTTGATAGTCTACTCTTGCCTGATGTAGGAAGGTGTTTCCAAGTGCTCCTGAGTTTAATCACAAACTAGTCCAGCTTGGATTTCAGTACCACTGTAGAGCATAGTTATTGTACAAGTGGAGGGAAATCCTTAAGTCCAAGCAACATTGTTGTCACTGATAAATCAGAAAATAACAGAGGTAATAGACATACACATCCTGGAATGCTGCTTTTGTGCAGCCGGGTTTTGTAATTTCCTTACCATCANGCACCATTCTGTTTAAAACAGTGCAAAAGCAGCAAAACTTGCAGCCAGGTTTTGTAATTTCCTTACCATCATGCAAGAGATCAAAAATCTCACTGAGAATATCTCTGGTTTTAGATATATATTGCAGTTCTTGCTCTGGTTTTGCCATTCTTCTCCAATATAGGACTTAAACAGAGTTACAAGGAAAGGTGGCTGAAATCAGGATATTGAAGATCCCTAAATCTGAAGAATCAAGACCAGCCTTTGGAAGGCAGAGAATTTCAGGTAACTGTTTATTAATGAAGTGAATAGTGCCAGGACCTCGTCCCTGTCCCAGAGATCGATAGGCTCAGACTGATGTGTGCCCACTGTTGAACTGCCTCAGCCTCTAAAACAGCATGAATGCATCCAAACTGCCTAAAAGAAAATCATTTTTTGCCCTCTCTAAGACTCCAGATACCCAGTGAAATCATTTGGGAGAACACTGGTTGGCTTGCAACAAAACTGCTGAAAAACTGAAAACTTCTCTGAATATGTAACAGTATGAATGGCCACAGTTTAGTGCTTGTGACCACTTCCAGCAGTGCTTCATTTGCTCAGGCAGATGTACCCTCAGCTGTTTCCATTTGGGAATTAAAACTAGTTTTGATGTCCATTTCAAATTTTGATCACCGATGTGTTGCAAAAAATGTGTTTAAGCAATTCCTTTGAAAACCCATATATGCATGTTATTAATAACATTGCTCAAAAGGTAAATTAAGGAAATACTCAAAGATTGTGAATGTAGATTTCTAATAGACAGAATGAACACAAAAATATGTCAAGCTCTTCTTTTGTGAGTTAGATATTGTTAATTAACAAAAGTGAACTGCTTCCAAATTTCAACTCTTGTGACCCTGCTCCAAAGGGCTGAACATATATTTCCTTTCCCTCATGATGTCTAATAACAGTATTTCAGAAGATTCAAGAGCAGTTGTAGTTATGGAAGTCTAATGCAAACAGCACAGAAGTCAACAGAAAGATTCTAAAGTTTACTCCAGCCATATTTATACTGTTTGTCCTAATTAAATTTGGAAGTTTATAAGGACCTGTCAGAAAAAGTCTAATCTTCAAAGATTTTTCTTGTTTATTTGTAGACTAAAGATAAGCAACTAAATAGTAGAAATGGCTCAGTAAACCGGATTAAAATAGAAAATATCCAAAAATAAAAGTCCACACAGTTTTATTCTTATAGAAAAAAATCTCCAGGGAAAGAGCTGGATTTTGGAGCTGTCCAATATGCCAGCTCTTGTGAATTATGCTACACTTATCCTCAGTAAGTTTGGGGTGTACCCAACACACTTTCAACATCTCAGCATTTAAAATCTCTTGGCTGTAGCCTATGAGGTACTCCTGTAAATTCTGTTACTCTGGGAAAATTTACTAGATTGTCAAGTATAAAAATTTATTTGATTATTAGACTAAGAAATTAAGCAGAAATTCTCATTTTAGTTATTAGACACAATCTAAACATGACTTTTATGCCCTCCCAGTGCCACCACACTCAGCAGACCTGTTTGTGAAGCTCTCAGGTTTTGTACCCCAATTCCAAGATTTCCAGCACAGTGCTTCACTCATGTTATTCAGAGTTCTCTCCTTGTTCTATTTCTCTCTGAATTAAAGCTGCAATTCAGAAAGGTCAAGTTCTCAGATGTAAATAAAATGTTGTTCCTATGACACGTTCATATAAGTCCAAGAGGAGTCATCAATCACTGCTGGTTGATTCAGTGCAGTAACAGCTATTTTAGGTCCTTACAAAAGAACTCATTTTGTATTTCCAGTCTAGGCAAAGGTCATCATACCTAACTTTTCCAATACCAAAATTAGGCATTTAGTCTGAAGTAGTCGACTGTACTCCTGCTATTGTTGGAAGGAGATGGAGATGTCAAGAAAGAAATAAAATCCAACTCAAGGAGACACCAGTTTTGTGGTGGGATGAATTATTCTCCCTGGGGTGTAGTCCCTCCTTGCTGCCCATCAGGGCATGTTGTGACATCTAACTTAGCCAAGGAATATTATTTCTAGAAAACAGCAGTTCAACTGGATGAGTCAAGGGTTTAATTGCTTGATTACGTGGTAAAGAAAGTCTTGAAAGTTTTCTTATCTCTGTAGTCATTTCAACATGGGATAATAACATTGTTATTATTATTGTTCTTGGTTTTGTTATAAAATCATAGAATAGTTTGGGTTAGAAGGAGCCTTTAAAGGTAATTTAGTCCAAGACTCCTGCAATGAGAAGAGACATCTTCAACCAGTCCTGGTTGCTCAGAGCCCCATAGATGTTCCCATAGATGGGGCAACCAGCACCTCTCTGGGGAGCCTAATATCATGGACCAGTTTCCAAACTCATTTTCTGTCTTCCTTGTTTTGTCTCAAAGCATTGGAAAACACACAAAGGTGGGGTTTATTGAGCAATACTTTTTTTCTGTGGGCTCTTACCTAATATAGTCCCTCTTATCTGTTTTGTCTCAGATCTACCTTATCTAACAAACCAGGTGTGCCACTGAGCTGCTGGTGTAGGTTCCTTCAATAGGGAATGAGGAGGCACATGAATCCCTGGAGAGTGATTAATCCCACCTACAAAAGGAGATTAAGATATTGGAGTTGAAATTTTTCCCTGGATGTGTCTGTCTGGATATCTAAGTCTAGGCTCCTAAATTTAATGGCTAAACTGGAACCGAGTTTGCTGATTACTCTTATATGTAATGTCTAGCTACCAAATTTATTAGGATGGCCATGAAACAGAGCAGTTTTGCAGCCTTCTCTGATTTTATAATGAGTGCTAGTAGGTGATGCTTCCCAAATCCATGAGTTCTAGTTGCCCAGAATACACTGAATAATCTACAGTGTCCTACAGCTTCCATTACTGCTTTTCTGTATGGCACCTGATTACCTTTTAATGCGTTATCCTGGAACTATAAGGTCTTCAGGACAAAAGGCATCTGAATTCTGGGTAAAGATCAAAGAATCACTGTTCAAATATTACCACAGCTGGTTCCTGGGAGAAAACATGTTCCAATGCTCCATGAAGGCCCCTGTGAGAAGTATAGCTGTATCAGAATGCTCCTGTTTCACTCAGCAAACCTTGTGTCCAATTATATCTTGTCATTGGTCAGTTCTAGATAGAGGTGCCACTTTTCCCACAATAAAGAAACCACAAACTCCACAATAAAGTCCCTAAGATTGAATGGTAAATCCTGATACAATAAAGATATGCAAAGAGCTCCTGGAAAAGGGGTAGAGATACACACCCACCTTGTAACCCCATCTTGAATAATTGTCTCCCTGCAATCCCCCACTTTGTCCCCTTTCAGATTTGTGAAAACACCTGGAAAACTCTTATGTATGGACATAATCTAGTTACTAAATACCCAGACAGGGTTTGCTTCTTGAACTCTATAAAAATAATAAGAAAATTCATAGAATCATAGAATTACTTAGGTTGGAAAAGATCTCTAAGATAATTGAGTCCAAACATTAACCCAGCCAAGGCCACCACTAACCCACATTCCCAGGTGCCACATCCACATGCCTTTTGAACACTTCCAGGGATTCCACCACTTCCCTGGGCATCCTGTTCCAATGCTTGATGACCCTTTCAGTGAAAAAATTGTTCTTAATATTCAAGCTAAGCCTCTCCTTGTGCAACTTGAGGCCAATTCCTCTCATTCTTGTCACCTTGGAGAAGAGACTGGCCTTCACCCGGCTCCCCTCTCCTGTCAGGGAGTTGGAGAGAGTGAGAAGGTCCCCCCGAGCCTCCTTTTCTCCAGGCTGAGCTCTCCCAACTCCCTCAACTGCTCCTCATCAGACTTGTGTTCTAGCCCTTTCACCACCTTCATTGCCTTACTTTGGGGGTACATGTGTAAAAATACTGTGTAAATAAAAATTTGTAGAGGAAATGTGTAAATAAGGGTAAATTCCTCTATTGTCTTCAGCAGACCTAAGGAATGTTTTATTCAGTCAGGACACCACCTTGTTAAAGTTTGGCATTTCTCAGCCATCAGCATTTCACAGCATGTCTTCTCATTGCTACTTATTTTGTTTCCTGAAATCTTGCAGTTTTTTTCTTTTCTTTGCCATCTCTTCTTTTCTCTGTTTTTTTAACTACTAAAATTTAATCCAAATTTCCCTGCCACTGCTTAAATCCATTCCATCTTGCTCTGTCCTCGTTGACTAATGAGAAAAACTATCAAACTATTTTTCAATGTGAATTATCTACTCAGGCTGAAATAAAACCACCAATCTCATTTTCAGAGAAAATCCTGAGTCTGGCCAACAATTGCAATCCCTGAAGTGAAATAACATGGTTTTATTTACTAAGGTCTTCAGTCTATTCATTGGTTTTTATTGGCATTGAAATAACATTTGGGCAAGATTATATTGCATATCTTTTTTTTCTATTTTTTTTTAATACGGCTGTTTAAAAGCTCATAATTAAAAAGCCTCTGTTAATACTCTGATATTGCCACCAGGATCGAAAAGAGATTAGTGCCAGCATTCTGGGCTACTAAAGCATGTGCATACTATTGAACACACTCACTGGAATGCTCATTCCCAGAAAAAAAGAGGCATGGAAATAGGATTCTTTCCAAGATGCTCCAAGCATCAGCCATAGGACTGGATTTTTTTGCTGCCTTGGCACAGGGAATCTCTCAGCTGGTGTAAAAGTAGTGTACCTGGCCCTTATGTCAGCTCCTCTCTTAATATAGCTTGAAAATCAGCTGCACTAATGTTCATCTGGGACATGATTCCTGGAACCACAGGAAAAATTGTGAAATAGCACTTTCACACTGTTCTGCTTCACTCTTTGCAAGGGCTAATAAAGAGAGGGCTTGATGTGTGCAGAGATATGTTGTGTTAGGATGTGACCTCTTACTGTGGTGGAGAATAAATATGTACGATTAAAAAAAATGTATAGTCACCAAGAATATCCTCAATAGTGGATCAAATGTTCCTGGAGCAAAGAGAGCAACAGGGCAAAAATCACTGGAGGTGGGAAAAAAGGGCAGAAAACATCTGTGTGTGCAAAATAAAGAAGGATTCTCTTAGAACTGCCTTATTCCATCAGCCCAGATACTCAAGTCTTGCATTATAAGGGGTGAACAGTTAAAACAGTGTTGAGCCAAATTCATTGTCCAGCATCAGGAAGGGTTTGGAATCAAGGTGGGGATGCTGAGGAGCTCTGAAGATCATTCTTGCCAGTGCCACAGGAATCCCCTGTCATGTGGGCATTACCTTAGCAAAGTATGGCTCAGCTCTAGACAACACCATCCCTTTGTGGTGCCTTGCCATGTGTTGGCACCATCTTGTCTTGAATGGTTCCTGAGCTCACCTGGAACCTTGGGAGTACAATATCTTTGGAAAATTTGCTCAGAGAAGTTGTGACTGCCCCCTCCCTGGAAGTGTTCAAGGCCAGGTTGGATGGGACATGGAACAACCTGGTGTAGTGGAAGGTGTCCCTGTCCATGGTAGGGGGTTTGGAATGAGATGATCTTTAAGGTCCCTTCCAACCCAGGCCTTTCTAAGATTCTAGGATTCTATAACTGTGTTTTTTTTCAATATCTTGATTTTATTTATTTTTATATTCTATTTTTAGCAAAATAAACTGAAATGAAAATTTAATACCTATAATTTGACTAATTTTTACTATGAAATCTCTTGTTTAAGTTTCTCTTGATTTTACATGGGAAAAAAAATTAAAATCCTAAACCTTAACGTTATCAAATTTTTAATATTTTAATTAAAGATTTTAAAAATATAACCTTTTTTTCATGAAGAAGACATAATTTCAAAATTATAAAATGAAAGGAGAACTAAAGCATGTGTTGTTCCCAGTTTTGCTGCCAGTTCTGCTTCTGCATTTGCAAAAGGCATTATTACAGAAATGGGAAAGATTTGAGCATAGCAGGAGATTTCAGAGATTTCTTAATGTTCAGGACCCGAATAATCACAAGTTCAAACAGATGTAGTGTCCAAACTGAAATACTTGTTAAAAAAAAAAGTAAAAATGCATAGAAAAAGAGATGCAGTTCTCAGAAAGAGTTTTCAGTTATCCAGTGACTCTGAATTAACTGGATTGTTTGATGGAGAATGGCATTTTGTGACAGCATAAAACTGCTTTTCCGTGGATTAAAAAAGATGCCAAATATAATCTAAAAGTAACAGACATGCTTTAATTTCAGTTCCAAGATAAAAATAAAAGCAATTAATGCAAGTTTTTGTCACCTCAATGTAAATGAGAAAGACCCCCGAGAGCTCAACAGAATTATTCCAGATTTTCACTGATATAAATCAAACCAGGACTTCGCTCATTTAACTTGAACAGAATTAAAATGCAACTTCAAATTGCTTAGTTGCTCAGACATATTTATCAACAATCATCCACAGGGCTCAGTAACAAAAGGTTTATTTCAAGTTCACAACTCCCCCGCACTAAGGGCTGTTCCTACCATGAAAAAAGCCAGATCCCGCCCTGTTTGCAGTCTGAATAAATGAGGCAGATAAAAATGAAGAATAAAGAAATGATATTGCCCCCTTTTTTTAAAGATCATGGAATGAAGCACACAGCAATTAAATGTTGTAGCCAAGGTCACATTGTGATTTGCAATCCATAGCATGGCGAGGTTTTGAATCCATGTTCCAAGTTTCACAACCAAAGCAATGTTTTTTACTATTATTTTTTTATTTTTAAAATGCAAAACATTTGTATTGGAGATTTTTTATGGCTAGCATATGATGTGGCAAATGCAATTTAAAAAATTATATAGCTCAACAATTCTCTGTATTCTTAATGTATCCAGGTTTCTTTTCATTCAGAGTGACCAGGCTTTATTTTTCTTTCTCTCTTCTTTCTTTTGAGGGATGGCTTTTTGCTTAGGTATCAAATTGCAATCTTACATAAGTCCAAATAAAATAAAATAAAATAAAATGCCTACCTAAATACCATTACCTGAAATTTTGAAACATTAAGACTTCAAAAGGGTTAATTAATTACATTAGCTGTGTCATTATCCTGGCAACATTCTGCCCGAGGGTGTATAGATCTATTCAGCTGCTGAGTTTGAAAGAGCTGTGTCCTTCTCTCACAGAAGAAAATTCATCAGACATTAAAAACATAGTCATTAGCAGAACATATTGTTTTCCCTTCACCAGATTGAGGAGCATCAGATGGAATAATCAAAACAAATATTAAATAAATATTTCTCTTTTTAAAAAAATATTGAACCCAGAATTCATGACAAGTCAGAATAGATTTTCTTCCCCTAAGTTGAAACTACTTAATATTTATTGATTGTGGAGAACCAAACTCTCCACAGTCTCACATATTTGTAGTCAAAAGTGGATATAAAATGCTCCTGTATTATCATGATAAAATGTTATCACTTTTAACAGTTGTAAATAACTGTATGAGGTACATCCAGTGTAAATATAGAAAAACTGGTAAAATAAGGAGAGGACAACAAAGATGCTTAAAGGTACGAAATGGGTTCCATGTAGAGCGAGATAAACTAAAATAAATCTCTTCAGCCTGGAGAGACTAATTGTTTCAGGATGGGACAGAAGTCTATAAAATCATGACAATCATGGAGGAGGCAAAGAAAGAACAATTATTTGCTCTTTCTTGTAATACAAAATCTAGGAGGTATCAAATAAAGTTATCTGAAGGTGGGCTCAAAATGATTAAAGGAAAGTACTTTTTCATGCAGCACAAAATTAAACTATGAAACTCATTGCCACGGGATGTTGTGAATGTCATAACTTTTCACGGGTTCAAAAAGCAATTAGATACAAACACGGAAGGAAAACCCTTCACAGACTATGAGAGACAAAGAAATAACCCCCAGGTCAAGAAATTGCATAGCCACAGATTGCAGGAAGCTGGAAAGCTCAAATGTCGGAACATCAATGTACATTTTCCTTTTTATGCTCCTTCCCAACAAGCAGTCACTGCTGGCCATTGCTGGAGACCAAAAAGCTGTCCGTATAGTCTGTGGTCTCACTGAATACATCTTCTTCAACAAACCACTTGAGAATTTGTCTAAAAAATGTTAGCCCTAGAGTAAGAGGAAATAGTTTTTAATTGCAAACATATCCTATGTTTTCATGTGGTGCTCTAGATCTCATACAAACCCCCGTGGGTTCCTCATTTTTGCAGCACTGTACTGGGCCACATGATGAGCAACAAATCACATACTCATGACAACGTGGGAAAATCTTTTCTGTCGAAAAAGCTTGGAACTGCAGCCATCAGAGCTGGTTCTGTTGGAATGTCTTTCGTCTCCCTCATCTCACGCAATCACAGAGTGGGTCAGGCTGGAAAGAACCACAGGGGGACACCTCGTCCCATCTCTCTGCTCAATCAGGGTCATCCCAGAGCACATGGCACAGGATTGTGTGTAGACAACTTTGGAATATCTCCAGTAAGGAAGACTCCACACCCTCTCTGGACAGCCTCTCTGGACAGCCTGTTCCATTGCTTGGTCACTGCACAGCAAAGAAGTTCTTCCTCATGATCTGTTGAAACTTCCTGGGCATCAGTTCCTGTCCATTCCCTCTTGTCCCATTGCTGGGCTCCATGGAGCAGAGCCTGGTCCACCCCTGATCCCTCCCTGCAGCCACTGATGGACATTGGTGACGTTCTCTCTCAGTGTCTCTTCTCAAGTCTGAACAGCCCCAGCTCCCTCATCCTTTCCTTGTAAGAGAGATGCTTCAACCCCTACATCATATTTTTCACCTTTCCCTGGACCCACTCCAGGAGCTCCATGTCTCTCCTGTCCTGAGGAGCCCAGAACTGGACACAGCACTTCAGATGTGCCTCACCAGGGCGGAATAGAGAGGCAGGATCACCTCCCTCATCCTGCTGGCAATGCTCTTCCTCAGGCACCTCAGAAAATCCAAAATGAAGGTTGTATATCCATTGTGATATGAACTCATCTTTATGCACAAAAAAAAATTTTCAATTTATGAGATATCAGGGACTTAGAAGAAATCCACAGTTCATAAAATAAAATTAAAACTATCTCAGCATTTGATGACAGCAGGGCAACTTTTTCCCTGACAAAGTTCACAGCCCTGCAAACTGCCTCAAAACTGCTCCCAACTTTCATAAGAATACCAAATCAGACACATTTTCCCAAATATTATGCAGAGTCAACTTTAAATGTGGGCATGCTTCCCTTGCAATTGGCAGAAATTACACTATAAAAGCTGAACATATGTATTGGATTTTTTGTTTTTCCTTTTTGCTGTGGTTTAGAGATTTAGATAGAAACTCTGATATTCCAGTAATGTAAACTATGGCTATAAAGAAGTATAGAAATCATAATATTTCTTCTTATAGGAAGAAAAGTTTGAAGATAAAAAGGTTAAACCCAGCAACAAATCTACTTTACAAAACTATTAAAAGAGGAAAATAAATAATTAGTTTCATAAACAGTGTATTTTGGACTGGTAGTTGTCAAAAAAAGGAATGTGCAAGGACACATCACCAGCCCATATGAAGTGGTGTATGGTAAATAACCAGTAAAATTTATGAAGTGGAACTATAGACCTGCAGTATCAAATATACCAAGAGTTTATACTCCTCTGTTCTCATACAGCCAATCTCCACATGATCCCAGACACAAGACTTGAAAAATCTCTGTACATTTTCTGGTTTTATTGTCTCCCGATATAGCCTAAAATGTTTTTTTTTCGAAAGCTTTTTCTTTTTAATTTGTCATTGAAATTCAAAATGATTATATGAGTTATAATCTCTGAATCCACCTTAAAATGTCAGTGAGGGAATTTGCTGCTCCAGCCCATCACTTCATACCTGAATTATGCAGCCTGAGTTGATTTACAAAGGTCTTTTGGTCACTGACAAGCACAGAAGACTCGGTTCAGGTGTCTCATGGATACAAGAAGTGTAATTTGAGATGCCAAAGGTATCCAGAACATCTGCAGAGGCCAGATAGATCTAACTCAGGACTTCTGGGAGATGTTACCACCTCTGGATCAGTGGTTGGGAGTCTCTGCATATCAAATGGCTTTGTAATCTGAACTGAGTGCTTTGAGAGATTTACACACAAATGCCTAATTCTCCTTGATAGTCAAAAAGGCAGCAGGAGCCCAGCTGGCCTGTTTTATTTATTTATTTATTTATTTATTTCTCATTCCTTTTGTGGAATTAATACTGTGCCAATACAGAGGTGTTTGGTGCATTTGAGTTACCCGAGGGTGCCTGGTTTCTGCTGCCACTCAGGAAATGCACAGGTCATTGTATGACATGTTGCATCTGTCAGCTCCTTGCATTTATCTTCGTTCCCAGTGTTTTAGATGAGAAAGCAATGCTGATCCCTACACCAGGCTGCCTGCTTAGACACAGCACTGCTGCTGCAGATCTGGCCTACTGAGGTTGTTGGTATTTAAGAACTGGGATTTGCTTCTTCAGACTTCCATTGAAATTCCTTTTTGTTGCTTCTACCATCTGCTGCAAGCCTCTAGCAAACCTTTTGAAGGTGGGTACCTAAAAACAGGCCAAGGGTCACTCGAAGTTTAAAGGGATCATCCTTTGTCAAAGGATCTAGTTCCATATCTGAGTGTCCCCAAAGCCCAACCCTAAAAAATTATGTAGCAAACAGGTGTTCCCTCCAACAAAGGAAGTAATAAATCAGCATCCTCAGTGAATGTTTTAGACACTAAGTTACACAGAATTCAAGAAGCATTTGGACACCGTTCTCAGACACATGGTGTGATTCCTGTGTGTCCTGTGTAGGGCCAGGAGTTTGACTTGATGATTTTTTGTGAGTCCTTTCCAACCTAAGATAGTCTATGATTCCATGTGAAATTACAGTACCTTTGGATTTTTAGAATTTTCTAGGTTGTTACTTTCTACATCAAGCTACCAAACTTCTACCTTCTCAAAAGAAAAGTCCTCCATCCCACTGTAGGGACTTCTCTGTCCATTAGTTTTATGGATTGCATCATCTACAACTGCCTAAAAAGAGATTGTAGCCAGGTGGGGATCAGTCTCTTCTACTGAATAACAAGTGACGAGAGGTACCCTCAAGTTGAGTCAGGGGAGATGTAGGTTGGATATCAGGGGAAATTTCTTCACTAAAAGGGTGATCAGACACTGGAACAAACTGCCCAGGAAACTGGTGGACTCACCATCTCTGGAAGGATTTAAAAGACAAATAGATGTGGCACTTGGGGTCATGGTGGCCTTGGCAGTGCTGGGTTAATGGTTAGACTTGACAATCTTAGAGGTCTTTTCCAACCTATGATTCTATAGGTGTATTCAAATATGTATCCTATATGAAAGCTCTCACTGGAGTTCACTACCAAAATCCAAAAGGCAAGATCAACATCACAAATAGAAAATCATCTCTATGCAATGAGCTAATTCATAACATACATTTTTATTCTCACATTTTTAAGGAACTTGAACTAATGTGCAGTATTTATACCAGATCTCATAGAATCATAGAGTCACACAGTGGTTTGAATTGGAAGGGACCTTGAAGATCATTTCTTTCCCAAACCCTGCCATGGGCAGGAACACTTTCCACTAGACCAGGTGGCTCAGAGCCCTATCCAACCTGACCTGGATGGATCTCCACACAGGATGAATTGTACTTAGGATTTGATGTCTTAAAGATATGACAACAGAAATTTATGAGTTTTTTCCTGTAGTAAATAGTGTGTGATTTTTAACTGCTATGTGTGGAAAATAAGTAATTTATACTACTTCATAGTACTTTGAGGGGAATTGGGAGATACACAACTGTGGTTCTCTTTCCTTTTTTTCTCCCTCTTAACTGCTTTTCAACTGAGAATATATGCAGGAAAAAAATATGAAATATTAAGTAGAAATATTATAGAATGGCTTTCTGTTTCACCAGGGGATGACAGATGAAGTGGAGAAGATACCTGTTGAATTTATGGAGCTGATCCATCAGCCTCCTGCATGACCCACAGCTGTCATCTGCCTACAAATTAATATTTACCACTTTTAAATGCCTTCAACTACGGAGAGATGAGAGGGGAGAGGAGGTAAGGCAGGGAAAAACCTAAAAGGGAGGTTTTGTGAAGAATTGCAGGGAGCATAGTACATCACAAGGTAATTACAGCTCGGCCTGTCCAAGTGTTACTCTGCAATGGTGAATTATAGGCATGAAGCTGCAGCACTTCACTTTCTTACTTATAACTAAATCAGAATCCTTTTAAGTTTTAATTAATCGGCTTAGCTTTAGTTGTGAGGGAGCAGGGGAGTGGGGAAGGGAGGCAGATTAACCCTTCAATTGACAAGGACTTCACAGTGTCTCCTCTTGGGCTATTTTTCCCTCAAGCACCTGAGGGAGACAGCATTATCAGTCTGACGTGGGGGCCTATTAAGCTGTGATTTTTTAATTTTTTTTTTTAATTTGCCAGTGTCTGGTTAGTCCTTTCTATTTCATTATCAAAACCCAATTAATTTTCTGTAAAAGCATCAAATTAATTACAAAATACTATGGAAATATAAAGAATGGAGGAATTTCCCTCTTCTCTCCTCCTACCCTTGCCTCATTATGGGAAATATGTTGGGCCCCTTGGCAGCAAAGCCCTATTAAAGATCTAGAGACTGTCTAGTTCCTCATTTAAAATTCTGTTGGCAGTGTCAGGAGGCCTGTGTGATGGGGGTAAGTCCATTTCCACCCACAGAGATCATTTTCCAATTCCCTAGCACAGAAAATACAGTTATAAAATCATTAGAAGTGGGGCCGGCAGAGACCTCAAGAGGAAACTCTGTTTGTATCATCTACCTGTTCACCAAAACTTCCAGGCATGGACACACTACAATATTTCCAGGTGATCCATTCTGTTTTTCAATGATCCACTTCATTAGAGAGATGTTCCCACCACAGTTTATGTTCTTAATTATTTCTCCTATACTCATTGAATATAGTGGAGAGTTTCCTTTTTCTTCTTTATATCTGATTTCTAGGTATTTGAATGTTGTTATTATGTGTTCATCAGCGTTTTCTCCAGACTATTTTCTCCCTCTTCTTTCTGTCTTTTCTTTATAAGTAGCATTCACTGGTGCTCTTCTACTCTGGGTGGTTAAAATGACAAAGGTAAGAAAGGAACTTATCTACAGCTTGACTACCCCTATATACTGACCTATGATTTAGATGCTTAAACATCAGTATTCAGGACTATTTGAGATGTCCTTGGATATTCTACCAGCGTTCCAGCTGACAGTTGTCCTTAGGTCCTGTGTCATGGCCATTATCCACATCTAAAATGGCAGTAGGTATCAATGTTTAGACAAAAGAGTTGTGCCTCTTGTCGGTGTCTACAAGAGAACAAGTTTTCACAATGCTCAATAGAAATCTAACCAATGCAATCTATTGAGTCTAGAAATAGAGATTCAATTGTCCAAATTAAAGTGTTTTCTTAAGAGCAAGCTGAACCACTTTCTGATCATCTTTGTTTAAATATTAATGAGGTGTCCGTGCCTATAATGGAACCTTTGGCAGCTTGTGCATCACTTGCATCATGACTGCAGAGACACAGAGAGCTCTATGTGTCCCTATCAGTGGCAGTGGAGTTGGAACTAGATAATCTTTAAGGTCACTTCCAACCCAATCCAATTTATGATTCTATGATTCTATGGATCAGTGTCTCTCCTGATCTACCTCTTGTGACTACCTACACATATGTAGAAGGTAACAGACACTGAGATGTGAGGAAAAGAACACCATGTTTAAGATATATGTACAAAATCGATATTTCAGAAGCTGTAATTCTCAAAATTTTAGACCCTTTGTATTTGCAGTTCTACTTGTCAAAGATTGAATTTAAATGCCTCTCAGTTTTCATTGAGGATCTTTACTAGCAGTGGGTGGATGCAGTTATCTCCAGAGCATTTGTTTAATATGAACATACTATTTCCATTACGCCGTCTCACTTCTGTATCTGCTGCAGAGATGAATTCAGGTCATGACAGAGTAGATGCAACCATGTTTTCTAATTTGGATTCATCCCATTTAACTTTGGTTGTCTGTCAGGCTAATATACACATCTGGATTTGGACCCAGATGTGCCTTTGCTGGATCTTATCACCTGAGACAAGAACCATTCAGAAATGGTGCAATCCCTGTCTGCATGTTTTCCTGTGCTTCGGTGACATTGGAACTGAGATATCTGAGAGGAGTGATATATGTGTTTGCACAAAAAAGCAAATTTGCCATTTTGATTATCCCTAAACATTACAACTGTGATCTCCATAACTAGTACAAATAGTTCACTGTATTTTGGTAAACTTACATGGCCTCCTTCCAATTCTCCTTTGATTTTGTGTCTCTTATGTAACAAAGGTAATAAGTGTTAAAGGAAGAATGTGCATTGCCAAACAAAAAACAGTCCTCTGACCCCAAACCCCACTATCTTAAGGCATCTCAACTTTCCAGTAATGTAGCAGCCCTATCTCATTTTATTCTTGCTCTGAATTCTCCTTGTAGGCCACAATTTAAGCAACAGGAGAATGTGGAGCCCTAAAGCAAAAGCAGCTCCATTTGGCAGCTGATACATTCTCCTTAAGGGTATCAGAGCACAAGTAGCTCAAACACCCAGAGAACTGCAGGAAAAACTGTATGTTGCCTCTATAAAGACTTGGGTTTTCAGGCAGCACCGGAAGGGTGAGGATGGAGTTAAAAGCCCTGGAGATCGGAATTTTCTGATCTTGCTTCTACCCAAATGGTGGTGACCACCAGAAAGGTCACTCCTATGAGCAGCATTCTTTTATGCAGTGTGGCTCTCCCCCAGACAGCAATAATAATGGCCAACCAAGACTTGCAGGCAAGGCAAAACTTGGCCATTTTTTGTCCATTGCCAGACTACTGTATTCCTGTCAATGAGGATATAATTATGGGATAGTGGAATGACATTGTCACTGGTCCTAGTCTGGTTCATAACCCACTCCCTTGAGCACTACACCTACAGATTCTTACAGCAGAGCTCAGGAAATCCTCACTGGTATTCAAGGTACCTGACAAAGGTGAAGAAAACTATGTTAATTTTGACTAAATGAAAAAAATAACTTTGGAAGGAGGCAAGCAAAGAGAAGGAGGTGAAAGTTGCAACATGCCTGTTGTATAATCACTTTGAGAGAGGAATTTACTACTGGGGAGAACAATTTTGCATCAGTTTCTCTGTTCTGGTGAACTGTGATTCCTTTAACCTACACCCTTTTGTGCAAAGGCCCTATGTAAACCTGAGTGCATCTAACTGACAAGCTTGTTCAATGGCAAAATATTAATCTCAACTTTATTTAGAGACAATTGTACAGATAATAACGTGTGAATTAGCTGCATTCTATCATTTATAGTAATCAGTCAGAAAAAGACACTTCTAGATCTCAGATTCTCTGTAACACTTTAGATGTTTGCCCGAAGAAAGGTAAAACAAATCTTTGAAACAACTTTTCAGCACAGCTGATCCTAAAAGGATCCCAGGGTGTCTAGCGCAGATTTGTGAGTTAGTTTAGCAGGCAGACAAAGTTATTTGAGATAGATCTACATCTAAAAATACAGTTATGTCTATTCCAGCACTACCTGAATTCACCTCTATAGCAGGTACAGAAATTAAAGGGTAATAATCTATATTTATTCCCATTCAAAAAATGTTTCAGAAGCCATCAGTCAGTAAGAAATAAAAAACAGAAATTAGAAATACCAATAAATACAAATTCTACTCACAAATTAGGGAAGTCTTGAAAATAAGACCCAGTCTTCAGTTTCTGCAGCTCCACTCGTTCCATTGAGCTGGGCAGATTTACACCAGCTAAAGATTAGGATCAAAATATAAGCCTAACATCTTTAAATGCTGTAATTATTTATCCAAAGCTGTTTTGACTTGCTCTCTGCAGTTGGCAGTGAGTCAGAGGAAGCTTTAAGTAGTATATTAGCAATTATTAGCCAGCTTAAGCTTTCACTGCATATTAGGAATCAAATCAGACATTTTTATTCTTTTAATTATTATTTTTTTTAGAGAATGGAAGAAAATGTCTAATTTATCTGTGTAAAATAAAAGGCTAAAACAGTGCTTTGGGGGAAAATGTCCAATTTAAATCCCTGCCAGAATCTGGGAGAAGAAAAAAAGAAAAGAACAAGAAAAAGCATGGAGAAGCATTTTCCAGCTTCAAAGAACCGCATAAACATTGGCTGATGGTTGCTTTACCATCCCTTGCTCATATTTGATGGTGGAAAAGTCGTATTTTCTCAGGTGCAGAGTGTCAAAAACAGCTTTATCAAGACATTAACTGAACTTTTACCTGCCATTTTCATGGAGTCATAGAATCATAGAATGGTTTGGGTTGGAAAGGACCTTAAAGATCATCTAGATTATCTAGTTCATATTTTCCCTGATATCTCTAAACTTCCCCTGGTGCAACTTGAGGCTGTTTCCTCTCATCCTGTCACTTGTTATCTGGGAGGAGAGTTACAGAAAGATTGTCCACACTAAGGAGACTTGAGTGGTCTTTCAAACTTTTGTTAAATGCTCAAGTCTGAAATGTGATGAAAGAGGTCAGCGTGTTGGGACACAAAGGTTCAGACACAAAAGGGGCCTTACACAAATCTGTTCTGTGGGACATTCTACAGTCAGTTGGGGAACAAGTGTGTGTTAAGCTCAGAAAGAAAAAAGCTCTACTTCTATAGATCTCTCTAAAGAGATTGACTCAGATCCCTAAGATTAGTTTCTTTAGATAACAATACAATAATACTTGAAGTTATGAGCATCTTAGATCAGCTTGACTTGTATTTTCCACAGACATATTTTCAAGGCAAAATGTTTTTTTTTAATTAAACCAACAGGTGCATAGACAAAAAAAAGCAGTACATCTGGTATTTTAGAAAGCACATACAGACTGAGGTATTGATGATTTGAGGTTTCCAAATAGCACCAATAAGATACAAGAGGATGGTTAACAATAGGAAGCTAAAAGTAGGAACACTTTCATCTTGATATGATCTATCAGGGTATAAATAATATTGCAGAAACAAATGCTGATATCTTGAGGTTTCCAATTTCTGAATCCAAAATGGGATCAGCAAAAGCAAGGAAACAGAACAGAAATCTATATTTTAATGACAGCCTCAGTTTTTTGTAGATGAGATCCTTGTGGGGAAAAAATGGCATATATAGTGCCAGCTGCTTTCATTTTCCTTCTGTTTAAGTCTCCATGCCCCTCAGCCCCACACTGCTGTTGCTGATGCTTGCAAGGAGTAGAGGATCTGCAGTAGCACATACAACATTGGAAGGGAAATAATTGATCCCCTCATCACAGGAAGGACATGGATCTGTTGGAGAGAGTCCAGAGGAGGCCACCAAGTTGATCAGAGGGATGGAGCAGCTCTGCTATGGGGAAAGGATGAGTTGACTGGGATTGCTCAGCCTGGAGAAGAGAAGGCTTTGGGGTGACTTAATTGTGGCCTTTGGTATCTGAAGGGAGACTGCAAGAAAGATGGAGAGAGACTTTTTGCAAGGGCCTGGAGTGACAGCACAAGAGGTAATGGTTTCATACTGGGAAGAAATCCTTCCTTGTGAGGGTATTGAGGCCCTGGTAAAGCTTGCACAGGGAAGCTGTGGCTGTCTCATCCCTGGAAGTATTTAAGGCCAGGTTGGATGGGGCTTGGAGCAAGTTGGTCTAGTGGAAGTTGTCCCTGCCCATGGCAGGGGATTGGAACTGAATGATCTTTAAAGTCCCTTCCAACCCAAACCATTCTGTGATTCTGTGACCTCCATGAACCTGGCTGATCATCTTATTGTAGGTCCATTCCAACTGGAATATTCTAGTCTAGTCTAGTCTAGTCTAGTCTAGTCTAGTCTATTAATATAAAAAATGAACAAACCTTTTAGCCACTGTATCTTTATTTTCCTACACAAATGTGGCCTATAACACAGACTATTCCAGTTTCTTTTCTCTTCAATTTACTACATTTCAAGGGCATCGTGGTATCCTTACACAAGAAATAGTTCATGGGACCCTTAAACTGAAATCAACAGGACTATTCAATAAAAACAAATGTCAAAAGATACACCTTTGCTTCTGATTCAAATGTGAAAGATGAAATTAAACTTGCACAGGGAAGAACAAGGAGGCAGCCTTTCTTGGCACCAGTAAGTACAATCTGGGATGGCCCCAAAAGTCCTTGCTTTATTTTGAACCAGCCTGACAAACAGTGCAAGTAACAGAACTGGAAAAGACAGAGCGCTTGGCAAAAGGCTGTAAAATGGCAAAATCATTGAAACTGTGTTATAAAACATGCAAGGAAGAAATACTCCCCCAAGCAGGACATGTCACTTGCATGGGCATGGCTGAGAAAAACAGTTGCTTAAAGACTATGACTTATGAACCTCTGCAATGGAGGCAGAAGTGCCATAGGGTGCAGTGCAGATGGAAATGGATTAAGCACGAACGTGGAGGAGAAAACTGGAAGAGTCAAGGAAAGTTTCTGAGGTGGAAGACAACATGCCCTAGGAAGACATGGAAAGTTGGGATGAAAAGAAATTCTCCCTGCAGGCACAGACCTTGTCTATTACATTCTACAGTATTTCAGGAATTAGGTTAGAGGACAATGCTTTTGCACTTCGCAAAAATCCTTCTTTTCAATAAGAACAGACTATACCTATACCTATATCTATATTTATACCAAGGATTCCTGGCAAACTGATGCTTATACAACTAGGTACCTATACATGTGTATATATGAAAATAAATTATTGCTTTGTGCTTTTGTATATTACTATTAATTTTCTTCAAAGGGATTGAAATATTTCTGAAAAATGAGGAGCTTATTAGGACATGAAGAAGAGTCTGCTGTTGTTATTCTTAAATTATAGTTTGGGACACAGTTATTATAGTCCTCAGCTTTCTTTTTAAGTCATTCTTACTGCAGGTTAGAAATTGGTTTTATGTATATATATCTATACACACACTAAAAAGACAATTCCATTATCATCAAAAATTAAGACTTTTTTTAACCCATCAATCTCATTGACACGTTTTTACCTAATCTCTTAGAATGGAATATTTCCATCTCCTTATTTGAGATTGCTTTCTAGAAAGCAAGCAATGTGGTGGAGAGGGATATTAAGTTTAGGAAAGACAAAAGAATTTTTCTGTGATAGCTTTTTTTGATGTCCTCGTAACATTATTTTTTACAGTTTCACTTAATAGAAAAACCATTTTAGATAAACCAAAAAGAACAAACTGTAAAGCAGAATATCCAGTTCTTGCCCAGGGCTGCTTATGACGTTAGTATCCTAATAAATCGTGATAAAAACAATGCTTCATATTCATAGACCTGATATGGTCTGAATTTATGAAAATAAGCAAAATCGAAGGGTGCAAAGGGTACTTGTCATCAGATTGCATATATGGGCACCAAGGAGAAATATAGGCTTCAGGGTTTGGAGTCCACATAGAAGTTAATTCTTGATAAAGACATGAAAGTCAACAGGAAGCACTTCTACAGGCACATCTACAGCACAAAGAAGACCAGGGAAAATGTTGGTCTGCTATTGAATGGGACAGGGAACCTGGTGACACAGAAAAAGCTGGGAAACACATGTCACATTTGCCTTGATGTTTTCTGGTAAGATTTGCCTTCATCAGGGCACACGTAGTGACAGGTCTCAGAGACTAAAGGGAAAATCTGGAGCAAGGAGGACTCACCGTCAGTGGAGGAGGACCAAGTTAGGGAACTTTTAACCAAAGTGGATATACTCAAGTCCAGAAGACCTGACAAGAGCTCTCAGGAGTACTGAGGCACCTGTGTGGTCATTCTCAACTATCTTTGAAAGGCTGTGGTCATTGAGAGAGATCCCCGAGGACTGGAAAAGGGCAAAGCTCACTCACTTCCAGAAGGGACAAGAATGACGACCCAGGGAAATATAGGTTGATCAGCCTGTCCTTGTTTCCTGCAAAGGTGATGGAACATATCATCCTGAATACTTCCTGTAAACATATGAAGGACGAGAAGGTGATTAGGTATAGTGAACACAGATTGATGAAGGGAAAAGCATTCCTTCTCTACCTGACAGCCATCTGCATTGAAATGAACAGCTCAGTGGACAAGAAGGGAGCAGTGGATATTGTTTATTTTAACTTGGAAAAACCTTTTGATGCTGTCTGACACAACCACCATAGACAAGGAGGTCAAGATTAGGCTGGATAAGTGGACAGTGAGATAGATTGAAAGCAAATTACCTCAAGAGGGTTATGACTGGTGGCACAAAGTCCAGATGGAGGCCTGTCACTGACAGAGTACCCAAGGGCTCTCTACTGGGGCAATGCTATTAATTATCTTTCAAGACCCAGATGATGAGATAGATCCCAAGCTTGCAAACAATACAGAATCAGAAGGAGTAGATGATATGAAAGGTGCTCATGCTGCCATTCAGAGGACTTTAGCAAGCTGAAGAAATGGGCCAACAGGAATCTGATGGACTTTAGGAAAGGAAAATGCCAAATCCTTCAAGCAGGAAGGAATAACTCCGTGCACCTGTACAGACTGGGGAACGATGGGAAAGCAGCTTGACAGGGAAAGGCATGGTGGTCCTGATCTGATGGTCAGCAAGATGAACATGACCCAGTAATGTGCCCATGCAGCAAAGGTGGCCAAAGGCATCCCAGGCTGCATTAGACAAAGCACTGCCAGCAGGACAAGGGGGTTGATCCTTGCCCCTCAGCAATGGTGAGACAAATCTGCAGTACTGAGTCCAGTGCTGGGCACCACAGTGTGAAAGAGAGGTGGTCATACTAGAATGAGTCTTGAGAAGTGTTAGGAAGATGATTATGTGCTTGGAACTTGGATAACTGAACACTGAAACAGGTGAACCAGAGAGGCTATGGAGTCTCCATGCTTGGGGACATTCAAAATGTGAGTGGACATGATTCTGGGCAAGGTGGATTTAGCTGACCCAGCTTTCAGCAGAAATAGATGATCTCCTGCTACTCTGTGATTCTGTCAATCTTGTAGACAATGATACTTTAATTTCACTTTAAATGTACTTTTTTTTAATCAAGATATAACCTGAAATTTAAATAGAAATTAATTACTTTTCCATGTATTTGGAGTCACAGAAAAACTGTTACAATTCTTTATAGGAGCAATCCACAACAGATAGGACAGATTAACCATCCACCCTCTAGGAATAAAAATCATCAGCATGGGTATCATGAAGATGACTGAAAAGTGGCTGATGCTGCCTGCCTTGCTCCTGGTTCTAACTGCAGTAGAGCTGTCACTTCGAACACCCACTGCTCAACTCATTCCCACTGTCCTCCCAAAGCCATCTCAGTGCACTAAAATATTTTTAGAGACTTCCATTTCTATTTCCCTGTCAGCTTCTGTCCCCATATTCCATTCTATTAGTTTGTATCTATCCACATGATGAAACAGTGTTGAATTTTATTGGCATGACTTGGGCTGACCACAACAAACATATGCAAGTGATGCAAAGCTCCCTCCCTTTTATCCTCCTGTAGGAAAAACTTCTCCTGCATTCTGTATATGTTGTCAGGGAGAGATATAAACTGAATAGTCACAATATTTTGGCCTGGGGAAGTGGGCAGCTAAAAGTAAGAAATATGTTTGTGAATTAATTTGAGAAATTATCGGATATTCTTTATGCTTTATATATACTCTACATACACTTTATTCTTGTCCAAATTCTATAACCCTTTTTTTATATTGAATATGTTCTTACCTCCTCAGTAATCCCACGTGCATCTGTGAAGGAGGCTTTCTGAAGAGGAGACATGTACTTGTTTGTGGGTATTCACAGTCTACTTAGTCATCAACATTCAGTGTTCTTTTGTGGAGGTAACTATGGTTTTCCATTGATAGTGAAAAAAGTCCAGACATGTAATCCAAACACAGGGAATATCACCTGCCTTAACCAATGGACTTAGTGAACATTCTCTGGGCAAATTAAGCTGATTAGTATCTGGCTCTAAAGTGTCAGAGTAAACTGTGAGGATTTTTTAATATGACTTTCGTCATGTCAAACAGAAAGGAAGAAGTGTGACTTGGAAATCATTACATCATCCCCTTTCACTGGCTGTAAAGACATGTAGGCCATAAACAGAGAGAATTGCTTTGGAAAGATTTGAAATGGAGATTGTCGTAGAACAACTGAAGCTTTTGAAACTTCTTGGAATGTGTAAATGGATTCAGATGAGCTCTCTAAAAGTATTTCATAACTAATGACTATGGACCAACGAATGTTTTTGATCTCTAATAACTGGCACTGGTGAAGACTCATTTCATCGTTATTAACCTAAGACTTTGACCAATAAACAAATACGACATTAGTCTCAGTAAGTGAGAAATATGCTAGAAAAGTGGTGGAATAAAAGGAGAAGAAAGGAAGAGATTAAATATGGTTCCCTTAAATAAAGGTTGAAAATCTTTGTGGATTCAGAAGGGAAACATCTGCTTTTTTCCTTTGAAGAAAAGGACTATTATCACATGGTGGGAGTCTTGGGTGTCTTGTGCAGGGCCAAGAGTTGGACTAGATCCTTGTGTGTCCCTTCCAACTCAGGATATTCCATGGTTCTATAATTCTATTTAGACTACCTCCAGACAATAAACACACTATGCAATTTTAGTATAGTCTGCTTGAATAAACCTGACCCTAAGAGCTGAGCTTAGGTAGATTTTGAATCATCATTGGAAGTGAGCACATGTTACATTTTAGAATTCAGAAAGGCCGTGAGATCCAGTATCTATACCAGAATCTTAAATTTCCAGGTAGGATAAGAAAAATAATAGGAAAACTAAATTTTCCAAGAACAAGCTATCCTGACAATTTTCCCCACAGAGAAATAAATGTTAACAGGTAGTTTATTCTCTCAGATCTAGCAGTGCAATCTGCAATAACATGGGGCATACAGGCAGGAGAATTGTTTCTTTATTCCTGATTCCAAAACAACTTATTGTGGGTTCTTGAATGGTTCTTGAAGCTGCTACTTCTGCTTTGTTTGGGTAGTGGTGTTGCCATCCAAATTCCTTTACAAAGCCCTAAGAGATCATTGGGCAAAAATCATTATAAATATATGAAACACTTAGCTTCTTTCATTATCATCATACCAATAATCTCTGCTGCCCTTTGTATTAAATTTTCTACTCATAGCACATGCGGTACTAAGATTATGAGGAATTTTACTGCAATAACACATAGCTTTTTTGTGCCATTTTGCTTTGACACCATTCCCACAGGGGGAACTTTTTGACATCACCAGGACCAACAGGACACTTAGTATAAAAAGAAATAAATCCCTTCCTATGATACTTAGGTAAATATTTAAAACCTTAAATCTATTATTTATTCTTGAAAATCTCAGTTTAAACTCTTGCAAAAACTCTGCAACGCATTTCTTATTTATGGACCATTAATTTATTGCAAGCTGCTTGTGGGTCATTTTTTTTTACAGAGTATTGAGAAACAAGGTGCTGCTCACAAGAACTGGTAAATATTACAAAGTATCTGTGGACATGCATTTTGAATACAAATCAGAAAATTTCCATTACATATGCAATCTCCTTTTTTCATTTTCCATTATATACTCAGCAATATTATTGAAGAAACAGAGTTTTATAAAAGCTCATACAAATGCTCATTTCCTGAGTCTACGATCCGACACAAGGAAATACTGATAAGGTTATCTGCTTCTTTTATTGGACTTATTAATTTTGCTGAATATATTCTAAGACATGATGCATCCTTCAGAGTAGTCAATGCAAAATCCAACATTAGAGGAGGAAGGAAAACATGCTTATTGTGCAGTGCTGTGATAGGTCAGCTTTTGAACTTCAGAACTGCTGGTGTTCACAATTTCTGAGTAGCAATTATTCAGTATCTCCAAAAAGTAGCTTAATGTACACTGAAACAGCTCAAGTATCACAGATTCTTGCTCGTGTCCTATAAAGCATTTCAACTCAATAAAGGAGAAATAAATTTCTTAGGATAAGGTCAGTAGGGCAATAAAAACCAACTCATATCATTTTACTGTCAGAGAAGCTGGCACCTGACTCAGGTTGTTTTATTCCTACTCGTTCAAAAGTTAAGAGTTTGTTCTGTAGTAATATATGCTGCCTTATCCTATAAAGTTATTAGTACATAAAATGTTTCAAGTATATTTATGAAATTTATATACAGGATTATATATGTTTATATATAAAAGTTATGTACATAAATGCAATTATATGAAATTGATTTTCTGCATTTAAAAAAAAATTGTTGCCAAGATTTCAAGAAGAAACAGATCCTCTACAAAACTCTCTGTGCAGAAACAGAAGCACACAAGCAATCTATGGGTCAAAAGTTCTTATGGAATGATAGAATTAGTGAGCAGTAACAGCTGAAATATTCAGCACATTCCATTGTTCCATTGTACATGGCCACATCCAAGACATCTGCCCAAGACCTGTAGATGTCACCTGCAGAAGTAGTCTCTGTTGAAAGAAGCTGAAATGTACAGTAGTACAGTGAAAAATTAGAATTTGCCTCACTAATATACCAGAACATTGATTAATTCTTCTTCTATAAGAACAAATTCTGCCCAAACATTTATATCTTGGCCTTAAAGCAGATTCCCTTTGTTTTTTTTTCTGCAGAAACAGAGTGACTTGAGGAAGAACAATGCATGTAGTATTTTCAGTTCTATGAATTGCCTTAGCAGCTCTCTTTTATTTATTCATTAATCTATCATGTATGAGTAAATATTAGCTAGCAGGTTCCATACACATATAAATATGTGGAGCATGAACATGTTGGATGTCCCAGACCAGACGTTTGCAGAGACATCATTGTAGATTGGTCTCATTGGAAATATGAAGGGCCAAAAGGATTTCAGGTTTAAATAATTCTCTTGCCCTTCCAGGTGGTTCATCACTCCAGGTCAAGTTCAAGATAAATTGATTAAGTAGCTTAAGGGAAGGTCATAGAGCTGCAGCCTCCCTTCCCTAGTGTTTCCAGGAAAGTAGGATATTTTGTGACTACTTGGGATCTCATACCAGTTATCAGACAGGACTAAGATTACTGAACAAAACAACTGACCAAACCTCATTTAAAATCAAAATTAGATTTCCAGTGGCTGGAGTGAGAGATGTTTTCCATTTGTACAAAGTGCTTTAAAGCAACAATTTGTCCTGATATTTGCAGTCTTTTTCAGTAGGTGTCATAACTTTTTCTAACATTGTCTTTGTATGGCAAGTTGGATTTCTTTGTTTAAACAAACAGCTTTTGTTACCTAACTTTTTCTAACATTATCTTTGTATGGCAAGTTGGATTTCTTTGTTTAAACAAACAGCTTTTGTTACCTAACTTTTTCTAACATTATCTTTGTATGGCAAGTTGGATTTCTTTGTTTAAACAAACAGCTTTTGTTACCTGTGCTTACACTGAATCATTCAATTCAATAGAGCTTTTCTATTATCCTCTCTGCTCACAACTTAGAGCATCTTAGCCAAAATACTTTGAGATTTCCTGATTTTGTGTTTTGCTTCTGTGACGGGGATCATCCAGTGTAACTGAGATTTCTGGGGAGCTGTGGGGGTTTTTTGAAACTAGAAAGCTGGAAAAATGTTAAAAAAAGACCTGCAGGATGCCTATCCCAATGAACCCTTGAGGAGAAAGAGCTGGAAATGATCATCTAGTTTAAAAAAGATACAGCGTTCTTTCACATGCAAATTACCAAAGATCCAACTCACATAGTTCATATCCCAATAGGAGGAAATACAGCAGAGCTGACAGATGTCATCAGTTGACTTAAATGACTGCATAAAAATTCACAACGTAAGTCTTTTATCTACAAACCCTGCATGTTTAAAAAAAAAACCTGTGCCAGTGGTTATAGGCTGCTACTTTGACTACTAAGCCTTTGTCACCTGCAATTCCATGGATAAACAGTTCTAAATTATGTGACTTACTCAACAGTATCAATAATTGTGATATAAAATGGTAAAGACATAGATTTTTAAAACAAAAGCGGAAAAGAACCAAAAATCACTCCTGTGCACGCATGTTTCTTTATGATCCAATGTGCAACATTTTTATAGGCTGTATGTCTGAAAGAACACATATATAATGACATTTAATGTGTAGTTGAGAGCAAAATTATTGCAGTTTTATATATAGTGAAGCCATATAACAAAAGAGCAGTAGCTAGTGTTTGCCCTTATATGAGATGCAGTCATATAATAGAGAGCCTTAAAGCTAGGGTTTACTGTACTTTGGGAATTAATCACATAAACTATAAATTGGGTTCAACAGGCTGGCTGGGTAAATAGGCGCAGCTAATGAGGACACTATGAGATCTTATAAGAGCGCTGACTGCCCCAGGACAAAAGTGCCGAGCTGCACCTGATGGAAAACTAGAAGACATCAAAGCATAAAGGATTAGTGCTCTCACAGTGTTGAGAAATGGCCAGGGGGAGATTCACCAACTTATTACCCACATCCAAGCTAATCCTGTTATCTGCAAAATATGACTGTGTTCAGGAACTGCCACCACCTAAACTTGCAGGAGACTAATTCTGTGTTTACATGGACAAAAGTGCGGGGAATTTTCATCTGGGCGAAGAATATGAGAGAGGAGAATTTTTAAGGGTTTCCTTTGTATCAGATGCTTGAAGAAGGGAAAATGTAAAATTAGTTCTTTAATGGTTGCTGTGTATCCTATATAGATATCCTACAGGACAGAATGTCTTCTCTGAGAATAGAGGGCAAAAGTCACATAAAATTTGTTCTCTCTTGTTTAGTTGGAATGTAGTTGCACTTTCCTGAAAGAAAATCAAAATACATTGAAAGTACCTTTGAAGATGAGAGGGATTGATAGTCCCCCAATATCCCTGCCCAGGAAACCTTTTGTGCAGCAAATGTCTGCCTGGTGTTTTTTTCAGTGCAATAAAAGAAGGGGAAAAATATCCCAAGGTCCTTGCCAGCATACCACAAATTCATTATCCAGCCTTAGGTATGTGAGTTAGCTCAAAATTTTTGGAAGAGGTTTATAATTACCAGTGCTAAAAAACTAATTCTTTTTATACCAAAGATCCATCTGGTACAGTCAGCAAATAATGGACTTTACTTTTCAATTTGAATAAAACAGAAATAGACCCAAAAGGTACCTCTTGGAGCACATGATGCCAGGGAAAAACAAATAATTTAGGGAAAAGGTCTGCAACTTATATTTAATCTAAACACCAAATATGCTCCTTCCAGTGGCTCATCAGTGCCAAGGCTGGTTGCCTTCAGGGCAGAGTTTTGGCCTGATTATCCAGACAAGCCCATGGCTAAGCATTTATAAGGCATTAAGGAACACTCCCGGCACACAGATCTTGCAGGCAAGGATTTATCTAGCTATCTAAGGGAAATTATTAATTTTGTAGGTTTTAATTTTTAGGGATGTAAGAATGCCAGAGTGCCTGGTGATAGAAAAGACTCTTTATAAGGATGGCATTACCCAGAGGCTCCCCTTGTCTTTCTTGCTGGTGCTGTTTAACAGCACCACACCAAAGTTGTGTGAATATTGCAATTAGTGGCCTCCATGAGCACTGAAAAAGAAGCACTTGGTGAGCTGAAGCTGGTGATTACCTGATGTCAGTGAAACAAAGTACTAGGGGAAGATTCTTGTGGTGACCCCAGGGTACCTGTGGAAAAAAATTAAAACTCTCAAATTGCCTATCAGCCCCTTCCCACACGGGTCCTGTCTAACCCTGGATGCCTCTGGATTTCTTTTTTTACTTCTCCTTTAGCAACATCCAGTTTAGTAGCCAGATTGTCCCAACAACAAACTCCTCGACTATTTACTACTTTTCAACCCAGATATTAAGGAATCCTCCTCTGTCTACAGACACATATCTGTTGATGCCAGAGAAACTCTTTTTCAGGTGGAGGTTGGACTTGATGATCATAGAGGTCTTTTCTAACCTTAATGATTCCATGATTCCATGAAATGATCAGGAAACAGCCCAAGGAATTTTCATTGGATAATTCTGCAGTTTCCTTCATTTGGCAGGGTGAGGTGCTTTCATTCATATAACTATAACAGATTGTGAAATCTCTCAAAGGCTTCTTGATTTTACAGAGTTCTTTCTTTTGGAGACAGAAAAATATTTCGGGATTTTTTAAAGATATATGAAAGCTCCACTTCTACATTTAGGAAGAAATTCTTCCTTGTAAGGGTGATGAGGCCCTGGCACAGGTTGCCCAGAGAAGCTGTGGCTGCCCCAATCCTGGAAGTGTTCAAGGCCAGGTTGGACGAGGCTTGGAGACACCTGGGATAGTGGAAGCGGGTTGGAACTAGATGATCTTAAGGTCCCTTCCATAACATTTTGTGATTCTAGTATTTTTTTTTTCCATAATAGAGAACTCTCTTCCTTGAGTTTCGATTGAGATCATTTTTACATTTTATTTTATTTCTCTTGAAAATACAAAAATAAAATTGAAAATGTGTCAATTGTTGGATTCAAAGCCAAATATTTTAATTTTGTCTGGATAAATTACCTTTGAATTCAATTCAAAATAGATCCATATGATTTCTTAACTTACTAAATAATGTTTTGCAGTTTTTAAACTTCCTAAGAAATCTGAAGATCCGTTACAGCCACTTCAGACATCAGAGAACTACCAACGAGGTGAAAAATAGCTTCAGCTAAGACATAAGTTGTTAGAGAAGGGAAAAAGAAAATAGAAAACAATAGAAAAAAGGGGGACAAACAGCCACTAAAAAATTAAGTAGTTCTATGGAACACTGGTAATCATATAAATTTCTGCATGTTTTTCTGATTATGAGCTGAAAAATATTTCTTTGTTTTTCATCCTATTTTAACCAAAGGAAATGGAAGAAGACAAAATACTGTGCATTCAAAATAAGAAGGAAAACAACCTCGAACCTGTAGGTATCATATTCATACTGATATCATATTCATAAAAACTGTTTCCCTTCTGGATTTAGACCTTTACTGATCAAATAGGAAGCAGGAATGAAAATTAATAATATCCACTAATAATTTTGTTTTTGTTAATGATTTGATACACTCAAGCACAATTTTGGATGACAGAAAAAAAAGCCTCAGAAAAGATGCTAACAGCTAAATTAAAATGAAGGTTTGAGGCTATTATTTATACAAATGTTATATTTAACCTGAAATTGAGGAGTGTTAATGAAAGAGAAATATTTTATTGAAGATTTTCTGATTTCAAACGCTTGGTGTTTGGCTCTGAGTTCAAGTTGTGCATGTTATCTTCTGACCTCCTGCCAGAATTTTTTTCCTTCCCACCCTACCTCTCTCCCCAAGCAAATTCATTTGCAATAATCTTGATATGCTTTACCATTTAATTTTTCAGAAGTATAGATCACCACTTGGCAAATAAAGCTATCATAAGAATTTGAAAGTTTGCATCCTGAGTCTTAATTACTTCTGAGATTCATGACTCAGAACATACAGATCCCCAAACCACCCAAGGTTCACCCAAAATGCATGAAATCATAGCATCAGAAAATACCCTGAGTCAGAAGGAACCCATCAAGATCCCTGAGTTCAATGAACAAAGACAACAAGGTGACAAGTCCCTGATCCCAGAGTGAATCTGTACAGTTTTCCTTGGCCCTGGGCTGACATCAGCTCCGTTTGGTCATCCTTACAATATTCAACCAATATGTGCAACTGCAGATTTATGTAAACGTGTTTTGTAGCTGAAGAAAAGGTAAAACTATGTAGGTCAATAATTCCTGCCCTTCCACCTCCTCCTCTCTCCCCAGAACACATCAGAAAGCACTGAAAGCACTTAGTTTATATTCCTTAGATAGAAAGGATTTTTTTTTCTCTGTAGTCCAGTCTGGATCACAAAAAGTGGCAGCAGTGGAGTCCTTAGTGTGCCCCTAAATCCTTCTGGAATGAAGTCTACAAAGTATTTTGTTTCTGTTAACTAAATATTTTGCTTTCATTTCCCAAAGCTATGAAAAATGACAATATAACAAATTTCAAGCTACCAGAGTTTTTTTCTTTGTAGCTGCAGAACTATGATGCCTTTACTTTCACTGTATCGATGTTTTATGCTTTTGAGGAGCCCAGAGAAGAAAAGTCAGTTTAGCTTCAGTGAATTCTGAGCTCCTCAGGACAGGAGACACATGGAGCTCCTGGAGCAGGTCCAAAGGAGGGTGACAAATATAATGTAGGGACTGGAGCATCTCTCTTAGGAGGAAAGGCTGAGGGAGCTGGGGCTGTTCAGCCTCGAGAAGAGACACTGAGAGGGAACTTCATCAATGTCCATCGGTGTCTGCAGGGAGGGGTCAGGAATGGACCAGGCTCTGCTCCATGGAGCCCAGCAATGGGACAAGGCCAAAAGGCAGGAACTGATGCCCAGGAAGTTTCACCTGAACATAAATAAGAACTTCTTTCCTGTGCAGTGACTGAGCACTGGAACAGATTGTCCAGAGACAGGATGGAGGCTCCCTCACTGGAGATATTCCAGAGTTGTCTGGACACAATCCTGTGCCATGTGTTCTGGGATGACCCTGCCTGAGCAGGGAGGTGGGACGAGATGACCCACTCTGGTCCCTTCCAGCCTGACCCGTTGTGTGATTTTGTAATTTTGTATGCATCAGAGGGACATATGACAAGTTGTTTACCTCACCTCACATTTTAGAAGTAACTAAAAGTCAGTTCTCAACAATACCTTCAGTGAGTAAAAAGAGTACCTACCCCAAATAACTGCATGTGTTCACAGCATAGGCAGGTCAATTTATGTAGTCTACTGGAACTGTTGGTGTGATACTCACCCTCATAAATAGATATCTAAAAGGGTGAACTGCTTAAGGATATCCGAAGTTAGATTAGGTGAATTCCACCTTTTCCAACCATTTCTTCTCTTTCTTTTTCAAGCCATGAATGCCAATATTTCATCTTCTGTTTTTCAATTTCATAATAATTGTTTCATACCCAAACCAGAAATGTTTTCAGGGACTGGCTGATGTGTACCTTTGATTTTTTCACAGATTCACAGAAGGGTCTTGGTTGAGAGAGATCTTAAAGATTACCTACTTCCAAGCCCTTTGCCATGAGCATGGATACTTTCCACTAGATCAACATATAAATGCTACCAAATATTTTGGATTTTCCATATGCCAGGACAACTTATGCTCTATTTGCTCCCCTCGATATAGGACAAGTTATACACGAGAAAAGAGATTAAGTCTAGACATTTTAAGTTCACTTGTAGCAACATGAAGTTAAACAATGACAAACTCATAAAACTAAGTTGCATTTTGCAAGGTACATTCAAAATTTTGGGATAGACTGAGGAGCAGGAAAGGCCTGAGGTGAGCAGTATCTTTTAAAGAGTCGTCAATGTACTCTGGGCCTGCTTATGGCCATGTTTGGCTGGAAAGCACTAATTAGATTAGATATACTTGGCTAGAAGGCAGAAAGCTTAAAACATTAACTTTTTAAACATGTGCATACATTTAGAATATAACACATTCTGCTTTTTGGAGGTATACTCTGAGTAAATATCTTGCCAGAGTGATGTTATCCTTTAATTTCTCAAATGGAAATACACTGTTTCAGAATCAAATCTTGCTCTTGCACACACACACACACACACACACACACATACACTACTTTTACACAGTGTTCAGAGAAAAGTATGGATATAAAAATGGTATTAATATCTTCTAGTTTTTCAATTAGGAAATACATAGGAATGTGGCACATTTACTGCCATTATGAAAATATTGGAGTGATTTTTATATATATTTCTTTTTTTCAGTTAATTTGTTTGTCTATGATCAGTAAGGAGAGGGCTAAATAAGTGATTTCTTTCTTTGATAGGAATTGCTCAAAAATCCCAAATAGTGTGGACAACTTTGAATTTTTTAGTCTTATCATGAGATCTTGGACAAATACATGATCCCATGGCAATTTGTCTTTCCTGGCTTCCCTCTCATCTACTTACCTCTTTGCTGGAGCACGAAAGACCCTTGCCTAAACATGCAGGGTTACAGAAATGAGAAAGTCAAAATATCTTCTCTTTGGGAATTGCATAAACTTGTAAAACTCTCTTATTGTCACTAAAAATTCCAGCTTGGAAGAACTGAGAGCAATATTAGTTCACACAAGGTTGTAAAGTGGTGATTTGTACACGGGGGAGTTAAAATGGAGGAGTGTGGGATCACTTTTTGTAGCATCCACAAGGTGAACAGGCAGAATTTCTTTGTTTACCTTTTAAGTTGAAGCTACTTAATGGACAGAGTGAGAAAGAACTCTCAGCAGGTTTTGTCACCTTTATGTTCTGTGCCCATCCAAAGTAATTCCTGGCTTGTTTGTGTTTTGGGCTTTTTTTTAGAGCAAGGTCTTATAAACACATGGGAACCTGAAGAATTTTTTTAATTGAGGGATTTGGTCCATAAATAATTATTTTTGGGATTTAGGGAGCCTTGTAAGTTCCTTTTCAGAGATTTAAGTTCAAGAACTTAATCTTATGGACATTTATGATATATATCATAACCTTAGGAGATCTGTATTTAGGAAATTCAGCACCCTCTTCTACATATTTTAAATCCAAAGTTTGAATTATGTTATTAGATTTTTGTTCTGCACTCTGGACATTCCTGAAAATAAAATTCACAAATACACCCAGGGTCTAGACAGTCACTGGGGATTTGTAATCTTGGGCTTCAATCTTTTTGGGAGGTGGCTGTCTACATTTCACCTGCAGACTGATGTATTTTTATTTTAGGGCATTTTTAATTTCATGGGATTTGCAGTTCTTAGACAATGTCCTAACAAAAAAGTTTGGAAGGTTTGGGCTTTTCTTTAACCCGTTCCACTTCGCAGACACTGGGTGTGATCTTCTGTGCTCTTTCAGGCATTTTCTGTAGTATGAAATGGATGAAGATGTAGAAGGGAACTTTTCCGTTGTCTTTAAGGAGAAGGTAGGATATGTGGTTAATGTTGTCAGGAATCTTACCCTCACTAACTGGGACAAGCTGTTGTATCAATAGAATGACCTATTTTGAAAATCTTCATTGGGTTTCTGTTTGCACCTAGGTTCATCCCATCTGACTGAACTGCCTTGGATTGGGATGAAATTGTCCCAGGGTCCCTCTGTACTCAGTGGAGACTGATCTATGCCTCTGTATTGAATTTTGAACAGAGATGAACCTCCTTGTTCTCTGGGGAGCTCATTTTTATGCATGTGGAGCGGAAGGCATTGGGAAGACTCAGTAAAGAGAGATTTGGCATGGGACTTGTTCACCTTCAGTACTGCCTAAATTAGGTTGCAGGCCAAAAGTCCCTAATCTCTTAAGAAAGACAGAGTTCACTTATCCTCCAGGACTGCCTAATCCTAAACATACTTAAATCCCTTCTTGTTCCACTGAAACTTTAGTTGCCTTAGCCATATTCAGCTTAAGGAAGTGGGAAGTACTCTGGGGTCCTGCCTCCAGGACTATGTTGGTTTCTCAGTCCCTGAAGGTCTAAGGTAAAAGACATGTGATTTGGGGGATTTTTTTTCATAATTTTGAGACCTTCTCAGCTGAACATCTTAACTACTAGCCTGAGTAATCTTCCTCTAAACATTTTATTATATAACTCAATGGATTTTGTGTTCTCTCCTCCTCAAGTACCTAAAAGAAGATACTGAATAGCCTGGCAACTAACACACTCAGAGAATGAAAGACATGATCTTAATCCACATCAGGTTGCTCAAAACCTGGAATTTAGATCTCCCACTTTACCATTACAGAAATAGGAAGTAATAATGTCTGCATCCCTTAAAGGAGATTAGATGACACCCATAACACCCTCTGTTCCATACTGATTCCTCATACTTTTAGTAGGAGAAAACCAGCTTAGATTGCCTTGTAATTGTGCCTAGTCAATAAAAATAGGGAAGCATCACCATTAGGCAGACCAAAACTTTTCTAAGTAGTATAGAAAATGTAGACGGTTATTTAAGACATACTGAACCATCATAGTCCAAGTACTGAAAACATCAGTATCAAAGTTTAGACCTAAAGCAGGTCACACGATTTCACGTTTTGACACTTAAAGGCTTAAATTTCAGCAGAGCAACAACCAGAGGAGTTGTACTGCAGAATGCTCCAGCCTTTAGTTAATCTATTCCCCAGTTCCCATTTTTAAAATGTGAGTGTCGGCACAGTGGCTGTGAGATTACATCTGTGCAGGATAATGAGGTGTCCGTATGCTCTGGTGATGGTTATCGTCGGAAGACTCAGGAAAGGAGTGGCCTCAATAAATTGCTGAACAAACTTACTCCTGACAGGGCTGTGAGATCAAGCCCTTAAGCCAAGATATCACAGAAGTCTTGGCAAACAAATCAGATATGTGGTGTCTCAGAAACGATGCTGTTCTGCAATGGATAGGGCTTTTCCTCCTTGCAGCACTGAAAAGTCTCTGTGATTGGAATAGAGATGTTTTGGGGTTTCCTAAATTGCACCAGAGACACAAAGGGTAGCAAGAGGTGCCCTTTTCTCTGCCCTGGCTCTGGGCTGTGTTTTCTGTACTGTCCTTTGTACATTAAGTTTAACAAAGCAATATGAATCTAGCTATGTGGAGGGAGGGGGACCAAGAGACAATTCAGGCTCGCCAAAAAGGGATTTAAACAAAAAAGAACACAGGCTCAGGATTGTTCCCAAGGAAAAGTTGCTCTCTTAAAAGGATACATAACCCTGAACTGTCACACTTTGCATAGTGCTGTGTACAGGTTTTTAATGAGTATTGAAGCCAGAAGGCTTTCCTATTATATTTGCCTAGTTGGCATTACCTTTCCATGGTTCTAGGTGAAGTTGTGGTA
Organism: Calyptomena viridis; assembly: GCA_013390005.1. Classification (NCBI taxonomy): domain Eukaryota; kingdom Metazoa; phylum Chordata; class Aves; order Passeriformes; family Eurylaimidae; genus Calyptomena; species Calyptomena viridis. The sequence goes on from WEIV01030161.1 coordinate 171,614, forward strand.
CAATACCCACAATTCCTTCAGCTCCCCGACCCACTGCAGCTTCAGCTATAGTAGCTGACAATGTAATACTCATTCAGCAGCTGATTATAATTAAAAATATCAGAATAATTAAAGTCCTCAGCTTGACAAGCAGAGCCATAACTTTGCCTTCAGACATTCCTCTCTAATTAGTTAATTAATCCTAATGCAAATTATAAGCAATAATTAGTCAGCCAAGCTTGACATAAAAGTCTGCTGACTTACAGCTAAAAGGCTTTTCTGGTTGTTGGTTTGTAGCTTCTTAAGGTGTCTATTGTCCACTCATAGTTTCTATGTCTCCAGTCCCGTTAACTTGCTGCTGATATATGGATATGCAAATGAGTTTGCAGAGTGAGAAAACAGCTATAAAAATTTTCAGTACCAAAGGCACTATTTTATTTGCCTAATAAACTGGATAATCACAATATGTATAGAATATAAATAAAACATCACATATGCATTGTAATATAATATAAGCATGTTTTTGTACAAATACAAACAATTAAGAACTTTCAAATTCCCAGGCTTTGCAGAATATATCTGCCTCTAGATGGTTTGAGATGTTCTGGTCAATGACATAGTGTAGAAGCCAATGTGATTCTAAGATTAAGCAAGATTCTGATCTCCCATATCATAAATAAAATCAAATTCTTTTATACCAGGACAACCAGTATTTTATTCATGTTTTTCCATAGGTTTTTAACAGATCAGGACTCTGTTAAAGTAAGATAATTTGAATTATCATCAGATAAATCAAAAGTGTGAATATTGCATTTCACATCGCAATGCAGTTAATATTGGTGCGCTGCATTTCCCAAATCCACAATGCTGACATATCACAGTAATACTCATGATTGACTTGGAACACTCATGGATGTTTAGGTGTTTATTCTTTTAAAGCATTTTGCCTGAAAGTGTTCCTATTTACAGTCAAAAAAAAAGCAAAGTTCCAGTACTTAAAAAACTGGAAGACAAACATGAAAAAATATTCAGAATGCATACATATATTGTGGTGAGAATCTGTTTTGTAGAGAGTGATAGTAAGTACATTTTATATACTATAATAGCCTGCTTTTATTCCAGCTTCTCATGTAATGAAAGATAAGTAGGATCACAGGACTGTAAGACACCTGCCTATTTATTGATATATTCCTCTGAGCAACCTGGTCTAGTGGAAGTTGTCCCTGCCCATGGCAGAGGATTGTAACGACATTATCTTTGAGGTTCCTTCCAATCCAAAACATTCTGGGATTCTATGATTCTACCCACATGGTTTTTTTGGTGATGGTTTAATCATATTAAATATTATGGCTATGATAATGAAACCTACAAGCCTGTGTTTAGCCTGCACTTTTCTGAGTCAGTGCAGTTACATTCCCTGTGCCAGTAACAGAGGACTGAGAACAGGAATAAAAAAATCTTGCATCAGGATAAAACCAGATTAACTTATCTGAATTCCCCCGATTTGTAACATTTTGATTCAGTGTAGACTTTTAAGCATCTTTAATGTAGTTTAAGCAAAACTATAGTCAAGATCTATTTTTGTTTGTTAATCCTCTTGTTATTCATCTCACCTCACCTCAACTGTCTGAGCTCTGGTGAATAAGACTCAAACAGACATTTTCCAGAGTTAGGGAAGCAAAGAGATTCATATTGTAGTCTGGCCAGAATCACCCCTGGGGACACTGATCTTTTTCCACTGTCTATGGAGGAAAGATAAGGTGATGATAGCACTGAATTAAGCCTCTCAGTTAAGTGCCTAAAGTTGGGTGAGACAGTCTGAGCCTTGTTAAACAGTTTGAATGTTCCAAACTGTGGGATGACGTTATCTATTTATAGTCTTACCCTACTCTCTCTCTATTCACTTGGTGAAAGCAATAAGATAGAGCAGGGTTTATTATACAGTAAATCACAGTGGATTTTAAAAAAAGCTCTTTTCAGGCATTTTTCATCTTTGAATTTGCAGGCTGCCCAGAGAAACCCAAATGGTTCAAGAATGAGCAGGTAAATTATCATGGACTTCTTGAGCATTTCTTGAGATCATTAAGGAATGTAGACTGAAGTATCAAAAATACAGATGGGAACTCTTTTTACTACCTTTGGCAGAAATAAGATATTGGCAGAATAAGGGTACTAGAGTGTGGAACTTTGAATCATAGAATCACACAATTACTTGAGTTGGAAGGGACCCTTAAAGATCTCCTAATTCCAGCTCCCTGCTATGGGCCAGGGTTACTATCCAGTAGACCAGGTTGATCAGGACCCCACCTACCTTGAAAACTTCCAGGGATGGGGCTTCCACAACTTCTGTGGGCAACCTGTGCCAGTGTCTCACTACACCCTGAGTGAGGTACAGAATAATCCCTATAGTTAAGCGCCTAGAAGTAAATGAGAAGTATCATCATCTATAGATAACTACTGCTCCAGACCTTCTCTGCTTTTCCTTCCCTCTTTTCAGGAGGTGTCAGAAAACTTCAGGAATTAGTGACAGGAATTTCTAACCCTCAAGGAAACTGAAAGGTAGCCATCTACATTTAACTATTGTATGTATTCTGAAACTTAGCAAGGCTTCTTTCCTCATGACCACCCCTGACTTGTCTTTCATTATGCAGCATTTTGCATGTGTGAATTATTTTTCCACTAATGAGAAGTGCAGGGATTTGGGGTGCTAATGGAACGTAGTAAGAAATTAATGAGAGATGAGAAACAAGGTTAGATTTTTTTTTTCCAGTGTGCTTGTGTATGAATGGGAGTTAGTCTCTTGTATCAAGGGGAGAATAGATTAAGCATTTTGGAATGCACAACCCAAGAGGGATAGTTAATCCTGTTTTTGACAATCACAAATGTAATACGTACAAATGAGGGGAAGCATTATGCATGATTCTCCTCATTTTACATACAGCACAATATGTTATTTTCCAGCTCTTAATTCATGTCTTCATTAAGTAAAAATGCTCTAAGTCTAACTGGAGCATGGTGTAGATTTTGGAAAGAATTAAGATCTCAACGATGATACATTAAGTTTTCTTTCCTTTTTAAAATGTTTCAAGACATGGGATTTGCATTAACACAGGGAAAATATCTGGTAAAGAAATGTGTCAGTCAGGCTTAGTTTGCTTGGACACTATTGACTGGCCAGGTCACGAGCTGTGGCTGTTGATGTCATGCCCACACAGGGTGGGCATCTGCTCTTTTCTAGGAGATTAGTGGCTGAGGAAGACCCTTCTGCTTCCAATACATATATCAGAACTGAAATCCTAGTGCTGTGTGGTTTATCTCCCTCATCTTTGCATCCTTCATGCCTCTGCTGGCATTCCACATAACCCAGATTTCTTTCCTAAGACTGGACTCTACCCATGCCCACAGCCAGCAACTCTCGTGTATGATATCCCTCAGGAACAACTCTGTCAAAGGAATCTTTGATTTGTAAAGAGCCAAATGAAACACCTCCATATGATTTTTTGCTTATTGCTGCTTCAGAGCTCCTCCAAATCTTTGTGGGAGATCAGTTTGCATCTTAGCCAAACCCAGCGTGTTGTAAACTCACCCACCTAGTGCTGTCTCCACGTCAGGGAAGATGCCCTTAGGCTCCAAAGAAAGAAGAAAAATTTTTTTTTTTCATTTCTTCACTTAAGAGTGTCATGATTTTAACTATTTACCCGTTATTTAACAGGCAAATTTAAATTGTCAAAGTAAACCTGTTTCAATATTAAAAACAACTGCAGTTGTTTCAGGTTAATTATTGTCAAGATTGGTACAAGATAAAGCAAGGTAGTTATTAAACATTAGCTGGAGAGATGTTTAACAGTGGGGTTCTCCAATAAAAAAGAAATATTGCTTTATTTTTTTAAATTACTAAATACTACGTGTGTCCTTTTAAGCCTCTGACTAAACAGTTACACCTTTGTGTTACTGATACTGAACATTGGAATACTGGAATACTTGATAAGGAAATTGTATTCTCAGGAGTAAACACAGGACAAATTTTTACAATATGCAGCTGTAATAACCAGTAAAATTGAATTAGACATTGTTATTTTGATTCATTATGCTAATTTTTAGCTTTCTGTTGGTTGGCACCTGGTCTAGGACAGTTGTTACGTTTCTCTCTACAGAGAGTTACTATGATGAGTAACTCTTTAAAGCAGCCAGTTTTACACTGTTTAGAAACAAGGAAACAATTCCATACTGATTTCCAATATTATTGTATTGACTGTTCTACACCAGGCAAGAAAACAACTGAAATCAAGAGACTGCTTTTAAAGTTTATAGGAAAGTCACATAAGAATATATGCTCTAGATAAAACAGCTTAAAAGTGAACAGAAAAACCCTTCTGAAAAGATTGGAATCAATCGGCTGCCCTTATGGCAACTAAATTATAATGTCTTTGAGCTAAAAAACACATGTTTCCCTGCATTAAGAAATCCTTTGTTTATTACCAGTGTATAGAAGTCAATAGAAAAACTCTTATTTCTAGGAAGAATTGGAACAGATTTTTGGAGGGTGTCAGGAAAGCGGCAATGTAAGTGAACCATTTCATGTTCAGTATTTACAACAAAATCACTGTCAGTTGTGAGTTCTGCAAAACTTTTCTTCAAGACATGAGATTTAGACTAGAGAAGACCGAATTAGATCAAAAACCAACTTCTAAATTTTTGACATTCTGATTTGGCAATTCCAGTGAGAGATGAGATTAGTGAGTCATACTTGCATTAACGTTCTGAATACCCCCTATGTTGTGTTGAAATGACATTCTATTCTCCAATAAATACACACTACTAGAATCAGGTATAGGCTTAGATTAGATGAAAGGAAGACTTTATTATTCTTTTTTTACAATGGAGGTGGCAAGACAATGGCACAAGTTGCCCAGACAAGTTGTGGATGACCCATCCCTGGAAGTGTTCAAAATCATGTTGAATGAAGCTTTGAGGAATCTGATCTGGTTGAAAATGTCCCTGCTAGATAATCTTCAAGGTCTCTTCCAACCCAAACCATTCTATGATTTTATGATACATATTGAGAAATTTCAAGTTTTTACAATGTAAGCTCAAGTTTTTCTTAAAGTTTAAATTATTAGCATAACTTTGGAAAATTTTAGAGCCTCACATTTTCTACAACTGGGATAGAATTCCAATGTTCCTTTCTGTTCCATCAAAGTCTCTGTGGTGTGAATCCAGCCATCAGGAAAAGCTGGGGCATCACTGTTACTCAATCTAATTCCATCAACTATGTGAGGAAAGCGATCAGATGTCAGTTTGATAAACAGCCTTTCCACAAAACAAAGAAGGACCAAATGTGTTTGAATGGAAGATAAATTACAGATAGACATTGACATACCAGACTATGCAGTGTCTGCCTATGAACAGCTGGGTTTCATGAGAAAAAGTTCACCTTTCTGGAATGTACACCAGCCCAAATCTTTCACTCTTCATGCCAAAAAAAATGCCTGAGCACTAGTTCAGTGTTGGGCTATGTAACTGCCACAAGACCTGGCCTGGAGATCTACATTCCTCTAAAAACAAACCTGAAAGTATTGCAAAAGAGCACAGTTTCATAACCCAGTGACAGTTGAGGTAATAGAGAGATATTACGTGTCTTTTTCTTTTTGTCCTGTGAAGCACAGAAGCTTAATGTCCAAATACCTCAATCATATGATCATCAGAAACTACCTGTAGTGAAAAGAAGCTGTTGGTCTTTGCGATTTTATAGTCAGGATATAAAACACCATTGGCTCATATTGGAGCTGGCTGTTCAACATTTCTTCCTGATGAATAAGGAAAAATGGTAGTATTAAGGAGAAACTCATATCAGCCCAATGAGTTTTGCCTCACAGGGTCTAATCCTCTATCCCAATGAATTTTGCCCTGAAAGTACCTACTTGTCACAACCAACTATAACTAAAGAACACTCCCCACTTACAGTCATGGGTAAAATAGACTCAAAAAACCTATCTCAAACTATATAAGAGTTTCTATTTTTAAACTGAGATCAGAACTGACAAGTAGCCGGGTTCCTACACTACATTAATACATTTAATCAGATGCTCTTGTTTCTCCTTCTAGAAATCTTGCACCCATTCAGATGGCTGGTCCAATCTAGGAAGGAATTTAAGAGTTTAAGAAGATCTAGGAAGGAAATAAATTTTAAATTTTGTTTGAATTTGATTTTAAAAATAATAATAATAAAAAGGGAACACATTACAGGGAGATGGGTTCATGTGGAGGAAAAATTTTTTTTAGTAACCCTGAAGGCTGTAGTTAAACTTAGTACAAACTTTTATTTAACTACAGTTTTTAAAAATAGAAAATCAGGGTATCTCAAAAAAGCTTGAGATGGAGTATTTTGAGTTTACCAGGACATTCCATTCTTTACTCCTGTGTTTTGGGTGGACTAGAATGAATTGAAATCAGAATATTTCCACCACATATTCTATGCTCAGCTGCTCAGCATTTTCAGAAGGAAAAAATATTTTCACTGGAAATTTTCCAGACAACTTTCCTTTGATTTTTTTTTCTAAGTTGATTCTCTCATTCCTTAGGCTTCTGGACAGAATTCTCAGCATGGCGTCAGCATCCAAACTGCTCAGGAACCACCCCCAATTCCAAACAATGTAATTTCACAGAATTTCCTAATCTAGCATTAAACCTGTGCTCATGTGGTGTGTACCTGTGGCTTTTTTTCAATGAACTTGTTTGCTCCAACTAAGTTGGAAAAGCCCCGGAGCAGTTTGGGAACCTGCAGGCATTGCAGTGTACCTGCTTTTCCAGCCCTGCCTGCTGCCATAAGTCCAGTGCACAGGTGGGAGTGTGGGTCTGAGGGGTGTAGGATGCCATGAGCTTCCCTGACGTGCCATAATTAAGCACCTGTGCTAAATAGCTCTTTGCTGAGCCACTGTGAAAGTCTGTGGAGTGCTCAACAGTCCTGAACATTTTCCATCTCTCACTTGGGCAGGTGGTATCAAGTTTGAACTCTGTTTTTCAAATAAAATAAACAGCAGAAATGTGATTTCAAGACCTATTCAAGGCCTTTATTTTGGTTTTGTTGCTGCTGTTATTTTTAAAGTGAATTGGTAAGCCTGAATTTCCTTGCTTAGCATTCCAGAAATATCTTTATATTCTGTGTATTTACAGTCGTGTGTACAGCTGGCAAAGTGATACAGATGGTTACGTGGCTTAAGAGTCTAGAAAAGTTATATACCACAAAATGAGTTCATGTTAGCAAAGGGAAATGACTTAAACAAGTGTATCTGTGGGAAAAGAGGCTAATCACGGATTTTCCTGTAGTCTTAGACTCTGTCTCTAGGGTATTTCAGTAAACACTGAGTTCTTCAAGACCTCCTAACTCTCTACTGGGAACAAAGGCTGTGTCTATAGCCACAAAAAAATCAAAGCCAGAGCATGTTCTCAACATCCATCGCCCTAGTTATCCAGAATATGAAGTAGTTCATGTGCTTCCTGGATGGTTTTAGCTTGCACTGGTTAACATTCTCTTAGAGTTGGCCTGAACATGGTCCAGGGGATTTGCACATACTGTAGACTGCTCCCAGCAGGAGATTTGGACACTGTCTGGAGGGGAAGAGAAGTTAGGCAAGTGTCTACAAGCCAGGCTCCTTACCTGCAGGGTGGGGCTGACCTCTCACCGATCCATGACTTGTTTTATTTAATTGCAGAGTCACAGAATCATTAAGGTTAGAAGAGACCTTCAAGATCATCTGGTGCAAATATCAACCCAATGCCATCATAGTCACTCTGAAAACATATCCCCAGGTGCCACATCCAGATGCCTCTTAAAAACTTTCCAGAGTGACTCCTTTGACTCCACCACCTCCCTGGGAAACTTATCCCAATGCTCCAGTGCCTAACCACTCTTTCAGTGAAAAATATACTTCTAATATCTACTCTGAACCTCCACTGGCATGGCTTAAGGCCAATTCCCCTTGTCCTTTCACCTGAGAGATGGCAGCAGAGACTGATCCACACCTCATTACAATCTCCTTCCAGGGAATTGTAGAGAGCAACGAGGTCCCCCCGAACCTCCTCTTCTCCAGAAAATCCTATAAACAAAACCAAAAGTTCAAAACCAAACCTCTTGGTGAAACGGGGCTGATGAGCTGATGAGACTAATTCTGCTGAGGTGTTCCTCATGCAATGAGGTGGTCATACACTGATTTGTGATGGCTTAGAATAGAAGGGAGCAGTGAGACAGATCATGTGTCAAAGCAAGGGAGGGGGACCGTCCCCTCTGCCACTGTGTGAGCTGTGGGGCAGGGGAGGCTCCTGTGACTGAGGGCTGAGGTGGGAGGCAAAGGTAACACCAGGGGATCACCACTTCATTCTTTATATGAGGTCAACCTCTAAGGCTGCTGACCCAGCCTTCAGCCTGGTTAACCTCTTCATTCTTGAAGTCATAAGGATCATAATAAAGGACAAAACAGCTGATAACTTTAATAGCACCAACTCCTAAAATCCATTCAGCTATCCCCACAAGCATCTTGTGTTTAAAGAAATCACTATCCATGTTTTGTTTCTTCCCAAACATTTGCTCCAGAGAGGTATTCAGACTTCCTCTGAAAAGACAAACCAAGGGAAATTTTTGCTTAAAAGCAGTGTGGATTCAAAGTGTATGTGAGGTATCTTATTAGCTTTGAGTTTATTTTCAATTCAGTCACAGGAAATATCCATTTTCCTGAAGAAGCAGCAGTTGTCATATTTTGCTGCTGTAGTGTGTGTAATATCAATCTCATGTTTATTTATGCATGTAAAGATTTTATTATTTACATTTAAATATTTATAACATTTCTGCATAAGCAGCCAAAAAAGTTCATCTCTGCCCTTTAGGAACTAAGCAATTTCATTTTACTAGGGTAGACTTTTTTCTATATAAATAATTGACACATTGATTTCTCCCTCTGTCTTGATGCTATTTATATTATTTCTTAAATGCAAGAGGGTTATAGAACTAGCAGACTGACTGGTCTGTTTTTATTGCCTATCAAATCCAAACAGACTAATATATCACATGAAAGATCTGGAATAGGGAGTGGTGATGAAACACTAAAAAATAGGGATGAATTCATTAGAATTCAGATATGGAAGCCTATGCTAATTACATTGCTACATTGAAAAAGTGTTTGTTTCTTCCTGGAAATAACTTTATGTATTTTTTTTTCCCTGAGATTAACAGTACTGTCTGTCTGCATAACAATGGATATAATTGTGGTTCTTCTTTCTTTCAGTTGTACTATCTTAATATGATTTTGTAAAAAACAAGGTGTTTTAGCAGGATTCCATGAAGCCATGATGATTATGTACTTGAGGCTGTGCTTAGAACAGGTTTTCCACTGTCAAGTGGACCAGTTTTATCTGCTTCTGGGGGTGAGAAGAGCATCTTGTTCATTCTCTCCTTCTTCCTTCACTAACTAATCTGGATAAATTAAAACTGGCTTTAAAATTTTGTCTTCATGACTTCTGCTCAAAAAATAACCAAACCCATAAACTTTACTGCTGTCATAACAATGAGAGAAATAAAGTCAATATCCAGGGATATTTTGAAAAATAGAAGGGAAAAGCAGATGCATTTGTGGAAGAATAATAGAGCAGGTAAAAATTCCTCCCTCTTCTAATACTATCTCAACACAATGATTTAATGACCAATGAAGTTAAACTTCTTTTTTACTTTTTTTTTAACTTTTACTTAAAACAATGCAATCCCAGTCAAGAAGAGAGTAAATTAATCTTTAAGTGTTCAATTCTCCCACGAAACAGAGCCTACTAAATGGAACTATAGGTATGTCAGGCATTTCTACCAGTTGTACCATTGTGCAAGATTGTGGTCAAGGAAATAGAAAATCTCATCTTCCTCAATTATGTTTGCAACCCAAAGAGTCACAGCAGTGGAAAAGAAAATAGGAAAACCAAGGGGCTTATCCAAGGTGTCAAGTAAACAGAAAATCCAAGTATAATGTCCAAGCTTTGTGGTCAAGACTAATTAACTGTTCTTGAATCCGTCCTGTTCCATCAAGCCACTGTTAAACAAAAGGAAAACACAGTGATCTTTCTTTCTTTGTCATCATTCATGATGTGTCCTCTTTTGTCTGCATCTCATGATTTTTCTTATTGTGTATTTTTCCCATGCAAATGACAAGTTTTTTCTGTTCTTGCTTCTGAGCAGTTCTTAAAATCACACCCAACACACCACATAATCTACTAGATAATTTTCCTGTACAGATTTTACCTACAAAAATATTTTGGTGGAGAGTAAGGGGTTGCACTGATTCAAGTTTTCAACATCAAAAATGGTACAAATGGAGAAGGCTTGGAAATATCAAGGAATTTAAGTAGTTTATGCCCATAGAAAGAACTAAGGTTAAGTGCTTTCTTTAAAAACAAACCTATAGTGCAGATCATAGAATCATAGACTTGTTAAGGTTGGAAAAGATTTCTGAGATCATTGAGTCCAACAACAGTCCAGCAACTGAAGGCAACATCCAGGCTGCTGTTGGCCCCAAAGAAATGTTCTCACCCATGGGTTCACTTACAAGAACTGAGGGACTGATGTTATAAGTGTCTTGCTCATAACAAGAGGGAAAGAAACATTCATTAGTTAAGAAATAGCTTGGCTTCTTTTTAATCTTTTTCATCTCTCACTACTGCTCTGCTACTGCTTTTGGTCTATATAATCAGCTAATGAGATTTCCACTTCTTCAGGCAATGAGGCAAGTTGTGCTTGAAGAAAAGTTGTGCCTGGATTCATTGCAATGTATTCAGATACTATTAAGAAATATTTTACAGAGCAGCGCATTTAAACAAATATTAAATTCACACAATTGTTAATCAGTGTGCCATCTGGAAACATTTGAAAGTTTAGACTCTTAATTGCCTGAATCTCATAAATGTTCAAAATTGTTGCATACTACAGGCTATATTGCATTTAGGACTTTTTTTACTGTATAAATACATGTAATTAAAACGTGAGATAGGAACACTTTCCAGCTGCTGTTGTGAGAGCTGTAGCCATCTTTCCTATTAATCTTCAGGGATTTGAAATATGTGTTGCTGAGCACCAGGGTCAATGACATGCTGCTCCATTTGAATCCTACCATTTGACAAAACATTGCATTCTGTTTCTGAATTCTTTCATGCAACTGACAGCTACATCCATTTCTTCCCGAGGCCACTTTTTAAATTCCTTTGTACTTGTAGAAGCAAGTTTGCTGGCTCAAGAATTTTGTCTTAACTCTGCCTCTAAGACTTGTCAATGGCAAATTAGGACAAGAAATTCTAATTTATGTTTCAAAGGCACCTATGGTAGTAAGAGAAACTATTTTTATTTACATTTTTTTCCTCAAAAGTGTCAAATCAAAGGCTCTATAATTACTATATATTTTCAGGACATGTCATTATATTGACTTCAGGGGGCAAGTGGTGGATAGGGTTAACCTGAATAAAGTGAGTGAATTGCACAAAGGATTTTTGTTCGTGTCAAATGTTACTTAGAAAATTAACTATCTCAGTAAGAAAACAGAAATATTTAGCCTATCAGCTGCTCTACTCCAAGATGTTTGAGAAAAGAGGCAGGAAACATTTCTGGGGTAGGACAACTTCTTCTTGCCCATAGGTCAGTGGCAGAGTGTATCTTGTCATATGCCCTGAATAGTTTTGACCAAGTCATTGAAAAAGAATTCAGTGATGGAGCATCTGCTGCTTTTCAGTAGACATTTTCAGCTCAACATTTTCAGCTTTTCAGCTCAACAGTTTGACATGATGTAGTATCTTTAATAACATTACTCTCTTTGCTTTCTCATTAAATGCTCTATGGTTTTTTCTTGTACTGTCTCGTTCTCCACCACAAATCACAGATGTTCCTTACTTACAAAGCCCAGAAGAAATCAGCACTGACTTTATCTCTGTATCAGTCCTCAAACTGTGGCCACCAAATACTGACACCTTCTACAGCCAACCAAACAGCTGGCAACACCTGTGATTCAGATATCTTTGTTTTCTTTGCAGATACTAAAATACATGTTATTAAAATGTTTTTTTTTCTGATATACTATATAAATATTAAATTATCATAGGGAAGATATGTAATTAGGATGAGAAAGGAGTGACTTGTGTGATCATATGAAACAGATGACCCATATTGGTGTACTTGGAAGGGATTCTTGAGATGGTCCTGTGCAGGGCCAGGAGTAGGATTGTGTGATCCTTATGGGTCCTTTCCAGGATATTCTATGATTCTATGATTCTAAGTTGGTAGCTGATTGGAAAGATTCTCTCTCTAAACATCTCTAAATTTTGTTGTGTAGGGTTGTCAGAGGATACAATAAACGAGTTAATGACTGAATTTCCTGGCTCTTATTCCCTTTTCTAGGAGGGTCTCCATTAGGGGAAAGGAAAAGGATGTCTGGGCACAAGAAACTCTACATATTAGGGAGGTACATGACTGGCAAAATATTACTGTGATATGAAAAAGGTGTAATTTGCCCTCTCCCTTTTAGAGAATTATCATGTAATGAATGAAATACTTCTTTTTTTTTTATATTCTTTTATTCTTTTCTCTTTTTTTGCCCCTCTGAGTTTATATCCCTGACTCAAGAAATAAACCATAAACTTGACCAACTAAGATTTCTCTCGTTGTCTACATTCCATTTCCAAAATACCATCCTTTCTATTACTTTTCAATGGTAAATCCCTGTGGGGTTAGACACCTCCAAGAAAAAGCCCTTTGCCCAATGAGTACATGGATGATCATTTTTTTTGGAGTGATGGTGGACTTGCAAAATCAAGTGTTTGTAGCGTCCTTTCATCCTGACAGCTCCGAAAAGACACCTCCTCTTAATCCCTTTTCTGCCCTTCTGCAGGTGTGAGGGCTGGAGCAATGACCTCTATATGAGGAAAAGAGAAAGCAAATGCTACTTTCCCAGATTATGATCCCACAGAACAGCTGTAAACTGAGAGCTCCAGCATTTCTTCTTCATTATCATGATCATTTTTTTCCTTGAGTTTACCTGCTCTTAAAGAAGCATGTATTTTAATGAGGAGAGACAACTTTAAACATGGGAAGGCACCTGTAGCAGTTCTTATCCAGGCATTATTGGAAACATGCAGAAGAGGGAAAACTGGAGCTTTAAATCAGTATTTAAATAACACAGCTGACAGAGCATAATGCAAGTAGGGCTTCCATACCTTTGGGTTATGAAATGAGAAGCACAGGGCCTGAGTTATTAGTGTAAAGAAAAAGAAAAGTGCTGGTTTAGCAGAAATGAAATATTCCCACCAGTTGACTCACACAGCCTTTGTGTGACTGCAGAACCAGATCCACAAATACAGGAGAATTAAGCAGATAATTTAAAATGGAAAGAGAGGCCACTGTTGTTTAGACACAGATATATCACTGTTATCACTGGAAAGGGGTCTGGAATTCAGGATTCCCAGGTTTTCATTTCAGGATATCGACCTAAGATGTGTTTACTTTGTGCTAAATATCAAGGAGCTTTTACCCTTTCTTTCCTGAATTTGGAAATATTTGCATGTCTCAAATTCAAGGTCTGACTCTGTTCAATGCAATTGTTTTCTGCTGCTGTAGCATTTAAAAGAAATGATTATTTCCTCTCTCCTGTCTTGGGTTTGAACTCAAAAATATTTATTTTTTTGCCTATCTCTGCTGCTTCTGCTTTGCTATGTGGCACTTGGCAAATCATTTCACCTTTTTTTCAGCATTTCCCTGTTTCATTCTTAAAATACTCAACTAACAGTATTAATCTTTACAGTCCATTTCAACTTTGGTCCATTTACTTCTGTAAAACAAGGGAAAACTATTAATTTTACTGAAATCATAGAATCATAGAATATCCTGAGATGAAAAGGATCCACAAGTGTGGTTGTTAGAGGGCCACACACAAGGATCATGGAAGTCCAGCTCCTGTTTTGACAAAGGAAGACATAGAATAAATCAAGGAGGCATAAGAAAAATGCCTCCAAAAATGCCTCCAAAAATGCCTCCAAAATTGCAACAAAATCACTTATTGTTAGTAAGTGGGAGAAGGGAAGCCAGGCTAGAAATGGGTTTGTGTTTCCAGCTTGTTCTTCTCATGCCAGACAAGGTGCCAGCTCTAATTCTAGTTCAATGAATGGTTGCAAAACTCAGAGCTTCTCTTTCTTCTATAGATTATCTGATATTGATAATGACTCAGACTGCATTGAGTCTGCTCTATAGAGGGAGTACTAGTGATAAGTCTTTCCTCTGTCTGGACACATAATTTTATGAAACTCCAAGGCTCTAAGATCCTTGCAATCTGTACCCCATCTGTCAAATTTTGGCTGAAATTGGCCAACAGATGTTTTGCAATGCTGCTGTTTCTCTCTGGTTCCACCACATTCCTGCCCTGACATACCTCCTCAACACACTCACTCAACACTGTGGTATGCAGAAAAGACAGCAAGGTAAGGCTTTGAAAATCCCTCTTCATGTCTCATAGTAAATCCATGGCTGGATACCAACATCTAGAGCAGCCTGGTCCAATCTTCCTGGGATTGGAAGTAGATGGTCTTTAAAGTCTCCAACCTAAACCATTGTATGATTCAATTATTCTATGATTTGACAAGTTTAATGCTGATTGGTCTGATGTTCTCTATTTACCCTCTTGTTTCTTACTGTTTCCCTTAGCATTTTTCTTTTAAAGCCAAAGAAATATCTTAACTACCAAGTCCCTTTTCTTAAACCTTTCTCACACAAAACCGACTGAATTTCATATTAAAGCAAAGTAAAAAGTTAAATCTTTCCTCTTTAACAAAGAGGATGAAGAAAGGGTTAAGGATATTTTCTGCACCTGGAAATTTTTTCAACAGTAGCAGAGATGAGCAGTCAGACAACAGCCTTTGATCTTTCCATGCTGTGTCACAGCTTGTGCATGAAGGTATTTCAAGTGAGGTTTGGGAGAGTCTGCCATCAGACTATGAAAGGTGGGGAATGCCATTATAAAGAGCACTAAGGAAAGACACACTCTGAGGCCTTGTTTCCTTTGACAAATCAGTCAATACCTCTTTTCCTTCTATATCACCATCCTAGCTGGACAGTCACACAGCTGGAGGCAGTCCTTGAAAAGTCCATCTTGCATGGTCTTTCCTGCCTAAAGTGTAAATGGACACAGAGGTGGAATTACATTTCACGGTGTTATCAAGACAGTCCCTTGTAGATCTGAATCTCAGTCCTTTATTGAAATTGAGGTCCAAATTTATCCTGTATGACTTAAGGTGCCTGAGCTAGTGTAGAACCGTTATGTAGTCAAGGAAACAGGAAAGAGAGACGTATTCCAGGAGAATCAGCCAACCTACCTAGGATCTAAGTTATCCCATTAATACACTTATCCCTTTCTTTGTATTGACTGCAGAATCAGCCCCTGTTGCCACAGAGATCTTCAGATTGGGTAAGATGAATACATGTCAACTTAAACCATGATGGGAAAACAATCAGGCTTATAACATTTTGCAAAGGGAGAATTCACTTCAGAGCTCAGCAAGTTAAATCTGAACAACTTCTGATTTCCATATGTTTTCCATAAAATTACATGACTTTACTTGAATGATAGTTTCAGAATATTTGTTTGCCCTTGCATGTGTAGGGGCTTATCTGACTTTCTTTTAAGACAAGAACGTAAGTACAAATAATGGTTGTTGCAGACAGGTTACTGACACACTATATTCAAGACCTATTTTTGATACATATGGAAAAAGGTCACAAGGTTTTTCTTCAAGGTGTTTTTAGACTGTATTAGATAAACTAAGAGAGACAAACCCCTGATAAAGCAAGAAATTGCAGTGTAAATCGAATTCAGTGTTGAATTTCCACGACCATTTTACCTAGATGGAATGTTCAGGAGGTGGAACATGATTGCATGAAGTCCTTTGCTTTAATCTTTAATAAGAGATCATGGTGCAATATGAACAATATCTTTTGACAGCTATTTACCCGATCTCCCCTCAAAAACCTCCAGTGGTGGATATATAGGCACCTATTTCTCAGAAAATATAATCCAGTACTTCATTCCCATCACATTTCTCCCAGCATCAAGATGTTAGGAATATGCTACATTATTTAGGGAAAAGTAAACAAAGAAATAGAAAAACACTTAAGTAATCAGAATTAATTTTTGTAAGGTATTTCCTCTGATGTCCTTGTACTGGAAACACGTGTCATGGCTCCTTTTATAAATTGGGTGGAGAGCCCAGAAGAAGCAAAACTGGGCCAAGGACAGCTCTTTGTGACATAAAAATAGCCCAAGTTTTAAATTTAATAGACTGGATTCTTCTTAGATTAGAAACAAGTGCAAAAGACCTCTGGAAAAAAAAAACCCAACCCTGTGACTCTCCCATTTCTTTCCCTGCAGGGCTGGTGGATAATTGATTGTAAAGATTTTGGCATGTTTAGGATTGTTTCAGGACTCAATTTTGCTTTCCAAGGGCTTGCACAGAGGAGGAAATCCACATACAGAAAGGAGAAGAGATTTTTATATGGCTAGATTTTTTTTTTAATAAGCAATAAATAGTAAAAAGTAGTACAGGAATTTGGAGAGCTGGAATAAATCCATGCAGGCAGAGAATATGAAAGGTTTGTAGAGCTGGGTAGAAGGAAGTGGTGATATTTACATGAATGGTGATAACAGCTTTTTATTTATTCTGTTGTATCACCATCTAAACACCCCCCATATTTATAGCCATGACATGTAATTATATAGATGCACAGGAAATGAAGTGTGGGCACAGATATCAGCATGTGTGTATGTGTATAAACACTTATGTGGTTTTTATTAATATTTATAATAAATATGTTACTATTTATTTATATTATTACATATAGAAAATTTATTATATTCTTATATTATAATAATATAATATCCTACTCATTCCAGGAAGGCCATGGACCTGTTCGAACAAGTCCAGAGGAGGCCACCAAGTTGATTAGAGGGATGGAGCACCTCTGCTATGAGGAAATGCTCAGAAAAATGGAGAGAGACTACTTACAAGAGCAAGTAGAAGGAGCAAGCAAGCAAGCAAGATAGGAGAAGGAGGAATGGCTTCAAACTAAGAGACAGTATATTTAGATTGGATGTTAGGAAGATGTCATGGTTTGACTCTGGCTAAAAGCCAAGAGCCCACACATAGATCTAAAATTCTCAGAGAAGGGAAAAAAAAA
>WEIV01030161.1:189070-215181 GCA_013390005.1 Calyptomena viridis
CCCTATGATTCCTCACAGATTGCTGGGGCCCTATTCCAGTGTTTAAGGCATCTTCTCTTTCTCCTCTCTCTGACCTTGGTGCTAATCAAACTCCTCACCCTCCTGTCTCTTAAGCGGCCATGATGTTCTGCGCAGACTTTCTTTCTCTACTCCTTCTTAAATATGTTATCACAGAGGCGTTGTTGCCTGACCTTGGCTAGCTTAGAGCAGAGAAAAACTCTAGCAGCTTCTTAAAGAAGCCTCTCTCCTAGCCCCCCCAGCTAATAAAAAACTCTGGTTACTTAAAACCACAACAGAAGACATTCTTCCCTGTGACAATGGTGAAACACAGGAACATGCTTCCCAGAGAAGCTGTGGCTGTCCCATCTCTGGAACTGTTCAAGGCCAGGTTGGATGGAGCTCTGAGCAACCTAATCCAGTGGAAGGTGTCCCTGCTCATGGCAGTGAGTTGGAACTGAAAAATCTTTAAGATCCCTTCCAACCCAAGTCATTCTATGATTCTGTTCTTATGTTTTTTCCTTCTCTTTTAGGCTTTACATAATTAATAATTATCGAAATACTCAACATACATATTTGTAAGACAGGATCTGTATGGAGTATAGATATAGGGGATGGTTTCAACAGCTCTCTGGTTGTTCTCATGCCACTAGGTTAGATATTACCACAGCGTTAGTGGACTCAGTTTCCTTCATCTTTTCTCTTTGCCTTTGTCTGGTTGAAATACATGAGTATTATTGCTCTCTCCAATAGAGCTGACTACTTCAAGTCTTGCCACAGAAGTAGAAGTCATTTCAGCATCAAGACCCCTTGCCATAGACTTATGGATATAAACTAGTCAATATACCCAAATTCTTGTAATGCAAATCAGATAAAATCAAATGTGAAATAAGAAGTTCTCCCAAATTTTCTACAGCCACCGTTGTTTCCACTTTTAAGAAAATTAGAGCAGCTTAAATAAAGGGAATCCTGAAAACCATTTATTTTTGTTCTCCTTTCAGAGCTTTCACAGTTAATAAACACTTAGCATTTTCAAAATTAATTGCAGCAGAATTTTCTGCACTATTTAGAGAGCCTTGAAAAAAGGAGTTGTCAAACAGACCCAATATGTCTCAAACTCGACAACCATATGACTTAGCCTTGTGTTTTAGCCATACGGATGAGGAAGGCAACTGTGATTACTCCTCGTGGAAGGGGGGGGATGTGAGACAAGATTGCTAATGTCAGCCTGGGTTGTCAAGTGTAACCAAGACTGTGGAATTGCTGAGCTGTGTACCCAAGAGTGTGTCAAGGCTGGATAGCTTCCATAAAATGGGACAGCCCGTCACGTGGTGCTTTGAGCCATCTAAAGAGTTTGTGTGCCTACAACAGATGTGCCGTGTTAAAGATAGTACCCAAAAATGGGCAGGTGCCAGCAGAACAAGTTTGTGAGCAGATCCTCCCAGCAGGAGCCAATTTCAGTGAAACAAGCTGGCAAGACAGCACACTTGTCATGGATGCAAATGCCAGATTTGGCATCTGCAGGTTTGTGGCGTGGAGGAGAGGGGGGAAAGATCCAAGTTTCCACCACCAACTGGTGCCAGAGCTTTAAAGAAGAAATCACTCAGATGTTTGGTCTGTGAAAAAAGTTGATGTAATTGCCTAAATCTCATTTAAATATAAACAAGAAGGAAAAGCAACAACAGCAACAACAAACCAAAATCCCAAGAAATAGCTACTTTACAATCGGGTAATCTCAGTGTCCTGGCTTCTCTGAAGTCAAATTCCCATCATGGCATCTCTGCTTGATTGTATGAAAATATTCATAGACCAGACAGTCCTGAAAAATGAACTGTTAAAATGTGAGAGCTCCATACTGAGCAGTTCTTTGTAGCCTTTTCACTCTTTAAACATAACTGGAGTTTGTTTTAATGAACACAGAAACCTACTGTTACCTCGCTCTTTTCTCATTAAGACTCTCACCAAGACTAACCAATTGTTTTAAATCAGGC
The DNA here is from genome assembly GCA_013390005.1 of Calyptomena viridis. Classification (NCBI taxonomy): domain Eukaryota; kingdom Metazoa; phylum Chordata; class Aves; order Passeriformes; family Eurylaimidae; genus Calyptomena; species Calyptomena viridis. The sequence continues at coordinate 191,059 of WEIV01030161.1, forward strand.
AGTTTCCCAGGAGACAGTTGTGACAGGGAATGACGGACAAATTTGTATTGAGGACTCTGTGATTTACAGGATGCAGGTGTCATGTGGGAACAGAATATGTGTTGGCATGTGCTTCAGGACACAAGGAATATGGTTAAGGAGAATTTTCAAGATTGTCTCCTTCCTTCAAGTTTTTAAAGTATTTGTGACAGTAAAATGTACAACTTCTGTTTTGTGCATCCTACAGTTATGACTGTCCATCCCTGGAAATATTCAAGGCCAGGTTGGATGGGTCTTGGAGAAAACTGGCCTAGGAGAAGGTGTCCCTGCCACCATAGCAGGTGGGTTGGAACTTGACAATATTTAAGGTTCTTTCCAAACCAAACCATTCTGGGCTTCCATGATTCTCTGACTGGAAAAATCTCGCACCTTGCACACAGATAGAACATCTGCCTTGAAAACTCTGGAGATGACTAATAGTTACCACCACTGAAGAGATGTTCTGCAAGGTTCAGAGTCACCCCAAAGACAGATGGTTTGCAGTTTCATTTAGACTTTCATTGATGCTGAGTGCAAACAACTTGAAGAACAGGCTTGCCAATATTACAGAAGCAATGCCAAACCAGCTGTTTTCTTCCACTGCCAGGAACCAGGAAACTCTGTTTTTCTTAATTTCAGGAGAGCAAATGGTAGCTTAATTTCAAGTACAATATATCTGTTTACTACAGTCACGCAGTTTCTTTCCAAGGCAGCAGAACACATTTTCTGATAAAATTCCAACAGGTAAAAGCTGGTAATGTTCATCTGAGACTTCTCAGGAATCAGATTAACCAGGATTGACTTGGTAGGAGTTCAGTCTCCTACACAGGGTATTCCAGCTGTGTTTTGCCAGTTCTGTTCATCCTATAGTTTGGATCTAAACTGGAGAACAACAATCACAGAATCACAGAATCATTTAGGTTGGAAAAGACCTCTGAGATCATTGAGTCCAACCAGTGTGAAACTGCTGGTGTAAAAATAGGTCACACATGAATTTGAAACTCAGATGAGAGAAAAAGGGGAAAGGAGATTCTTCTGGAGTTATACTGACTGAATTGATCTCTAACCAGACAATTTTGTGTTTAAGCTGAGAAACTGGACAAGGAAGAGCAGTTATAGCAAAGCCAAACAGCATCTAAGATAAAAAGACTGACTCTGTGGCTACAAATTGGTGAAACTGGTCAGGAGAAAAGAATTTCTTGGAAAAACAATACCATTTCAGTATCTGGAAACTCCTTACATTCTTACATCTCCCTCCACTGACTAATTCCTATTTTTTTTCCTAAATAAAACTCAAGAAGATCTATAAGACTTCACGAGAACAGAAAACACTCTGCAGAGTATTTCATGAGGTACAACTTTTTATTTACCCATATGTGGTATTTTTAGGATCAGTAACCCAAACATCTAGAGGCACTCAGACATAGTTCTCTTCCTACCATTCAACTGTGTAACATCACCACAATTTTCTTTTAAAGGTAAGTTGTTAATGACAGATGTGGTTTGTTTGTACTTTTTTATGTATGTTTTTATTAATTTTCAACTGTTTCTGCAAAAAATTGGTGTTTCAGGGCCTTGTGAGACTAGTAGATCAACATTCAAAGGCTTGGTTGTGCAGTGCTGACAGACCAGGGACAGATCTGACCTCTTGTATTTGAGTAATAATGTAGACCTTCCACAGAAAATTTTGGACTTGATGAAAAATCTGACATCTGAAGGGAAACCCGAAATGAATTGTATCAGGTAATGCAGTTTCTCGTAAAAACCTGAAGTTCTAGAGCTGTTAGGAACAAAGTACATTCCTTCTTTCTTTGAGCAGAAAGACAAAGGAACCAGGAAAAAATCAGTTTTAACCTTCAAATGTGAGTTGTGGGTATAGGATTTTAGGATTTTTATCTGGAAAGAGATTCAATTGATGTTTAGCATTTGATAGGAAGTTCTGAAAAGCACTGGAAGTCATCACATTTCATTTACAAGTGCCCAGCTACATGCAACCCATTCTTCATGACTGGCTCTCTCAACACTGAGGTGTTTTGCTGAACCTTGATATCTACACAGAAAGAAACAGGTCACTCCATCTCTTTCAGAAAACATGCAATTTATTTTTGAGGGTTTTTTTGCATTTTGAAAAAAGTTTGAAAACTTGAGCAGAATTATTTTTATAAAAAGAAAGGAAAACAAAATAAGATTTAGCATCAGTTATAGTCCCAAATATGTCACGATTCTCAGAAAAGTGACAGCATGCCAGGATTTTAAGTCAACATATTTTAATTTATGAGTTTTGCATTTATCATTGCCATCTGCTTCAGCACAGACCTCATAGACCACCTCCATGACATCTCAGTTAGATATTTCATTGTGTTAAACCTGCATGAAAGAAAATAGGAAGACATTCTTAGCTAACTTTATGGATTGGATTCACACACAAGTGTCTGAATCAAATATGTTGATCCAGTTACTTAATAGATGTGTTTAGTGTCATTTGTGACTATTGATGATATTAGCAGATATGATACAGGAATTGCAGCTGGTTGAGATTGAATATTAGGAAGAAATTCTTTACCCTGAGGGTGGTGATGCCCCAGCACAGGTTGCCCAGAGAATCTGTGCCTGCCCCATCCCTGGAAGTGTTCAAGGCCAGGTTGGATGGGGTTTTGAGCAACCTGGGATAGTGGAAGGTGTCCCTGCCCATGCCAGGGGGTTGGAATGAGATGGCCTGGATTTATATCCCTTCCCACTCAAATTATACTATGATTCTCTGATTCCCTAATTTTAAGATTCTATGATTTTATGATTCTCCTGTTGCTTCATATCCACAAGCGGAAAAATAACAGGATGGCTTGTGAAAGAGCCAAAGCCAGGTGGAATATAAATTGGAACTAGCCCCCAGGAGGGAGGGCAGGCAGTGGTAGGACGGGCAGACAGTTTCCCTTTCCACCTGGCCCTGTCAGACAAGCTCCAACCCCTCACTCTGCCCAGGTCACAGTGTGACTTTGCCTCCCCACAAGCACACCCAGGGGGCAGGGGACAACCCTTCTCAGCATGGTCCCAGCATGGCCATGGCAGGGGAGAGCTGCAGGGCTCTTGCAGAAAGGAATATCCTTTCCCCTGCCCTTTAATTCTTGGCCTCTTCTCTGTCTGTGCCTGTGGAGCTGGCTGGTGACAGAACTGAGAGCATTTCAGGGCTGTGTCACCTGTCCTGCTGGCACTAAGAACAGAGCAGCTCTATTCCTCTGCTGCTGCTAAATCCCTGTGAGCATATGACACAACTGAGGGAAATCCTTCCCTTCTGCCTCGCTGTGATGCTGTAGGTTTTTGTGCCACCAGAGAGGTTTATAGAGCCTGGATCTGATCATAGCCCTGTCCAAGTGTTGCAACAGCAACACCAAAGTCAGCAGATCTGTTGGGATGTTCATCATTGCAAAAGGAGGCAGCAAGTCACATTTTTGAAAGCACATCCTTATACACACGTAAATCCTGCCAAGGCTTCTCTGCTCATCTCATGATGCTTATTTCAACATTTTCCCTTCCCTCCTCAGATTGGGCAGGAGTGGATTTTCTGTCTCTTGGAAACACTCTACAAATAAATTGCTAAAATAACTGAAAAGGTAGGTTAAAGCTGCTTCAGGAATGGGCATCCCTGTATGGAGAATTATTGCACAATGAAGGTTATCCATTTTGGTAATTCAATCATTTGTTGTTGACCTGCACGAACACTGAGTTTTGTGACTTAGAGATCCAAGTCCATAAGTGGCCGTGCCTACTTCAAATCATTTTTGCTTTCTATAGTTTGGAACTGGGAGACCAAGGAGACCCATTTCTCTCTCCAGAAGTTTCTTCTTGTGGAAATCGTCCTTGTGCCAGGTCATATGAGAACACAAGTTAGTTTGAAATGCTGTTCCATTCCTCTTAATTTTAAAGGTGTTAATTGATGTTGGATCAAGGAGTTCCTTACAAAGGCCACACTTAATTTTAATAAGGCTGTTGTGATAATCATGTTATTCTTCTCTAAATTACTTCCATGTTCAGTCTTTTAAGGATGCTAATTTTGTTCAAAATCTGCCAAAACTTTCCTGTTTCATTCAACTTTTTTTGTTCCTATTTGATTTAGATGTATTACTTAATGAAAAGTAGAAGTTCACAGTAAGGGATTCTTCTTTTTGGTTGTACTTCAAGGGGAACTACATTGGAAAAGAAACAAAATAGATGGTTTTACCACCCAATTTACTTTAGTAAGAAAGGACCTGGGGAGTGTCCACATACCACAAACTTTTTCTTATACACAAGCCACAAAAAATGAATAATAATTTTGGAAATCAGCACAGGACATTTTCTCTTGCTACAGTTTAGAGTGATCACTATAAATAGATGTAGAAAATTATTGCTTGATATATATCTTGTGGTATTTTTGGAATTCAAATTGTAAGCCTTTGCAACACTATTGTGTGTCTATGGAGTTTCTGACAACCTGAAAGCGAAAAAAAACTGATTTATGCCTATTTTATTGTATTCCACATGCACATGCAGAAGTGCCCATCCATGCTTGAACACAAACATTAAAAGAGCATTAGAAAAGCCACTGAAGCACTGCAAAGCTAAGACATGCAAGACTTTGCCACCTGTGCAGATACACCTTCTTCCTTTGTCACACATGTTGCCTCATGGAAGCTTTAATTCCCTGATTGCCCATTCTTCTTCCAAAGATTCCATGCTTTAAGAACAGATGCTGCTGGTCAAGCTAATCATTAATCAATATTTTATTTTACCCAGATTATTCAAAATGAGGTCCAAAACCTGTTCTCCATTAAAAAGAAAATGCAAGTAATTTATATCAAATATATCTGCACATTTGTGTGTGGACTGAGTATGTATAGATATCTGATAGTTTATGCTCATCTTTAGCTGCCCAAGTACAAAGAGTGGGGATTCCCACCTGAATGAAACATCTACTGACAGTGCCTATGTGCCATTTTAGCTTCATCTTGAGTGCATTAAGCCTTCTTCATTATGCCAGAGGAGGAGAGAAATCTAATGACAGATGATTCTAATGATTCTAATGATTACTAACCATTTGTGTATTTGGTTTCCTTGGTGGTGATGTGTCCCATAGGCCTGCTGGAAAATGCATTTCTCCTACTGAGCTGATTCAAGAAATCCCAATACCAACAAATACTTGACCTTCTATGCAGGAAGCTGTTTCACTCATTTCATAACCTGGACAATCAACGAGAAGAAGTTCAGGTGAGAACTTTGGCAGTATATTAACATCAAAAAACCAAAACAAAAAACTGCCACCAAAAAAAGTGAGCTTGGAGATCTAGTCAATGTGACATCGTGAAGTCAAGAAAAACTGGACAGTGGATCTGCTGATCTGAGATCTCCTTAAGGGTGAACTGAATTGCTTTCTATGTTCCATGGGTTGTACTATCTGGATCTCTGTTGACTAGAACACAATCACAGACATCTGTGTCATGTGACCAGTTATACTATAGATTCTATAGATACCAAAGAGTACATTCCTTAATTGTTGTCCAAAATCTACCTATCTATTTGCATTGTGCGGCCATAATTTGATCCAGAAATCCTGAAGGTGAATTTACTGTAGATTTTAAGGTAAATTTACTGTAGATCTGAACCATTGTTGAACAACTTAACTGCATGTTTTGATTAGGTGGCTAAATATCTCAGATTGTCCTACAACATTAGGTAATACCTAGCTGAGCAGTCAGAACACTGCAGGTATATCTTTTCCCTCAGGAGAGGCCCAGCATTAAAGAACAGCTTGGATTATCTTAGTCATTTACCAAACATTTGCTAAATAATTACTCTATCAAGCAGTGTGGAAAACAGAGCTCAGAATCCATTATTCCCCTTTCCTGGCTAAGTTTCCCATCCAATAAACCACAATATTCATTTCTGCAGGTCTGCTCTCCCTGTGGTTCTGTACATGATTGCCCACGGCCTGTGTTAGACAGGAAGGGGAAAGATTCCTTCTTTCTACCCTACGTGGTTTAGATATACCTGGGTAAGCCTGCTGCAGAGGTATGGGAAGAGCAGATTTAAACTTTTCTCATGCTAAAACTTCCCTGCAACTCCAGTTCTGAGCTTCCCAGGACAATGCTTTAACCACGGGGCCATTATGTAAAAGATGAGTGTTGGCAGCTCCTTTCCTGGCAGGTGTGAAAACACTGCTCTCACTGTCCCTGCCCAAAGGTTTGATTTTAGAGACCTATGCCAAAATGAACCTTTCTTGCCTTGGATACCTATTTCTCTGAATTCCCCAAACCAAGGCACAGATTGCTTCATACCAACCACTTCCCTCAGCTTTTCCAATGAGCTGTTTTACCACTAAGTGGGTACCTACTTCAGGCACTTAAGTTTTCCCAAGTTTTCTGAAGTTAAGTAGAATTAACTGTTGCTGCACAGGAAATGTAGGCACCTCAATCTGCAAGGTGAGTTCTGCAGAGACTGATTTTAAGATGCCCTGATGCTGAAAGTGTCAGCTCCAAGTCCTTTTAGGATTTGGGATATACAGCCTATCCAAAACCCTTTATGGTCAAAAGAAAGATCTTCTTTGTGTAACACAAGTTTGAGGACAGACCCCTAACAAATATCATTCTCTTCCTTATGAAGGAGAAGATCTACATGTGAATCCATGTTTCCTGAGATAAACCAGGATAAATTACAAATTCGTACATGAAGCAGGATAGTCCAGGTATCCACAGCTTGAATCAATCTGCCCACCTCCCTTTTTCACTCCGCATTGTGGAAGGGAGAGAAGAGACATGGCTGATCCATCCATGTGAAAGAAGTGATAATTCTCTGAAAATCAAGAGATTTTCAGAGGAAAGGTAAATCTCTCTGTGTATACATAGAAGTGCTCCAACCACCTTCAGCATAATTTTCCAGCACAGCTTTACTACCAGAGGTGGTTTTTCACACAGAATATAATTGAGTAGTGAATATTTTGGTCTTGCTGCTGAGAGCTTTGGATCCTAAAAGCCTACAGGCATTGACTGAAGAAGTTCAATTCACGGAGAGCTATTAAAAATAAAGTGCAAATCTGGTTCAGCTCAGATCCAGAATTCATTGGGGGCTGGAAGAACATACTCTGCCCACTGTGTGCACCCCAATGCTGTCCCTGAGATATTCACTCCTAGGCATGGTTAGAGATGACCAGTTGATCAGCCAGATGAACATCTGTTTCCAACTCAGAAACTACCAATTTTTCATTCTTCTACTTAGATGAGCTCCATGAGCTTGAAGAAATGAAGTCATAATAAAAATGTGTTAAAAAAAATACTTTTCTGGGTGTTATCTCTCTGTTCACTCATGCTGTCATAACAATGTAAACAGTAACGAGAATCTTGAGATTCTACCAGTGATTGACACTTATCCATTGCTCAGAACCAAGGTCTCATAGAGGTAAAGTAATTCTTTCAGATCCCTGAAACTCAACTCTGGAAATAGGAAAGTAACACAAGTTCGTGTTAAGTCTTTCTTTGGCTTTGCTGTTCCAAAATGCAGAAATACACCTCATCTGGTGTCAAGGCAAGAGTATCTCTCATGAAAATGGGATTTAAACAATTTAATTAATAGTTTCAGTATCCATGAAGTTTTGTAGGGAAAAAAAAGCAAACCTGTTGTAAGCTGTCTTGGAATCATACAGTCATAGAATGGTGTGTGTTGGATTGGACTCTAAAGATCACCTTGTTGTAACCCCATGCCATGGGCAGGGACACCTTCCACTGTCCCAGGTTACTCCAAGCCCCATCCAACCTGGCTTTGAACACCTCCAGGAATGGAGCAGCCACATCTTCTCTGGGCAACCCGTGCCAGGGCATCACCACCATATTCTCCTTCATTACTCTGATATTTGAAAAAAACCAGATATAAACTACAAAGAATCCAAAACCCCAACAATTTCCAGACTGTAAAGAGATTGTTTTTCAAACCAGTTAGCCCAGTTAACAAAGGTTCCCTGTAGACTGGGCTATTCTACTTCATCTACAATGATCAGCAGTGTTGTGTGGTGGTACCAGAGAAAATATTATAAAGATGCTTCTGCACAGGAAACTTTTGCATTCCTCATTCACTTTTAAAAGAAGAGAAAAGGAAAAGAGGATGGTCAAACTGAGTTCAAAGTCTCTTCAATTTTGTCTTCTGAGCCTTCTGAGCCAGAGAAGAAGCAAGCAGGGCTTCATCTGAATTGACTGACACTGCCAGCCAGTACAGCCAGTTGAAGAAGTAACTTTATTCAAAGACAAGGATAAGCAAGAGATATCACTCTACAAGGGTTTTTTTCTTTCAAAAAGTTAAGAAAGAGAAAAAAAGGATTTTGTCATAAGAGGGATCAACATATCTTTTTTTGCAGTCAAAGGAAAATCTCCTACTTCTAGTTTCGGTCTGAAAGACAACACAGTATGACAGGTCTGATTCATAGATTTGTATCAAAGGTCCAGAACATACCTAAATTCATCTAGAAAAGAAATAGAATATAGTTCTAATAGCAGAGAGAACACCAAAGGGACTTGTAATGGTCTTGCCTGTCTTCAAGGGTATTTATAATGTGACAGCAAGTGCTTTACTTTGAGTTACTGGCCTAAATTTGAATCAGGATATGGAATCATAGAATCATAGTTTGGTGTGACCTGAAGGAAGGGACCTTAAAGATCATCCAGTTCCACACCCCTGCAATGGGCAGTGACACCTTTCCCTAGACTAGGTTGTTCCAAGCCCCATCCAACCTGGTCTTGAACACTTCCAGGGGTGGGGAAGTGGATAACATCGTTTTCACCAGATGTATATTTGCTGTCTTAGGCTGCATAAAATGACTTGTTAGACTAAATTCCAAGCAGATAAATGGCACATCACTCAGCTGGTACAGACTGGCACTCCTGATGACAGTCTTCATACAGTGAACAGGGAAGATGAATGAACATTGTGTGTGTGGACTTTTCCAGTCTATGGACAATCCCTCCAGGTCAGGACTGGAAGGCAATTTCACACATTTCATTTTTTTCTGCACTCTTCTGTTCATGTGTCACACACAATCCCAGCTCTGCTTTCCAAGAAAACGGAGGACTCTTCCTCCCTAAAAAGGCACACCAAAGCAATGGGGGTGTCACTGGAAGAAATTAAAAAAGGGTAAAGAATGAGATTGTGTCACAAGAAGGGTTTACATTTTCATTTTGCACAGTCAGTGGAAAAGTTCCTACATCTACACTTAAGCCAAAAGACAAAATAGTAAACTGCAGTAACTGGAATCCAACATAAGAGCCAGAGGCATGTGAAACTCAGCTATTTCCAACTGCACAAACTTGTGCAAACACAGCTTTCATTTTTCTTCCTCCTAAAATTCCCTGGTAGTTATCAGCTTCTAATTTCCTCCTAAAAATTCCCAGTAAAATTTAAAGAAACAAAACACCACTTGGTTGTGTGCTGTAACAAGGGCTTTTTCATAGTTTTAATGTGAAACCTCACTGCCCATTCTGCTGAAGGGTCTGGAAACCTTTGCAATGAGTTGGCTTGATAGCCATTCATTTAGAATAGAAGCTTATTAATCTTTCTTTGCCATTAGAATGGCCACTGACTGATTTTTAGCCCAAGGCAACTAGCACTGTCCAAAGAAATCCCTGCTGTTATCCAGGAGCTGGCTTATAAGAGTTTGGGTCTCTTTTAGACAGTGAGAGGGTTTAGGTTTAAATAGCTGAAGCATGGTAAGTGACATCAAAGCCAGGGAAAGCCCTGTGTCACCTGAAAGCACGGGAAGAGTGAGGAAAAATGAGGATACAACCAGACTCACAGCAGGGCATCCAACACAGTGAGGCCTGAGAACACCTTCACTTGAAATAAGTGTTATTTCAGCTACATTATTGTCTAGCCTGAAACAAGGTATTTAATGCAGTGTAGTCCTGCTTCCTAATCCTTGATGAGCTCATCTGTGGATGACTGAAGCCTACAGTCACGATTCATCTCACATGCCATGAGCCACCTAAAATGACGTTTCAGAGCAAAACTACCTAAGTTCTGCCTGTACTTTAATATCTCTGGAAGTTTGGTTGACTCTAGAAAGGGGTGTTCCTACTCTGTTCCACCTCATGTGCTGGCACTAGTGCCCAGCAACCACACCTGAAATCTGATCAGGACAAATACGCTGTTTTTCAGGTACCCAACTAAGAAGACCAATACCTGAAAGGGGCCTGTTGGAAGGCTGGAGTGGGACTTTTGACAAGGTTGCAGTCATAGGACAAAGGTTTTCAACTAAGAGAGGAGAGATTTGAACTACACATTAAGAAGAAATTCTCCCTTTTGAGAGTGCTGAGCCACTGGCAGAGGTTGCCCAGAAAAGCTGTGGCTGTCCAATCCCCAGAAGTGTTCAAGGCCAGGTTGGATGGGACTCTGAGCAAGATCATCTCCCTTTTTGAAACTTTTTATGTGTAATAATCAGTGGAATGGTCCTGACTATTTATCTTTTTGGAAACTAAGGTTGTGTATAAAACCTCAAAGAATTTTCAGTGATTATCTCCAGCTACATTTACCACCATCCCTTTCTTTCACTGAGCTGCAGAGAAAGAGGGAAAGCTGTAAATTAAATCTTCTCCAAGTGCTAGTAACTGAACTGACTATGCCACCACCTCCACATAATGAAATTCCAGAGTGGCTCAGCATTGTAATGACTGTTCTGCCAATGCAGGAAACACATATGATGCCAGTTTTGTGAGGGGGCTGTGGGTTTGCCTGGGCTGGCTTTGTACTATCTAAAAAAAAAATTAAATTACATTTGGGTACATTAAATTTTAAAAAGAGATGACTCAACTCTTGTTTGCTTATAATTAAGACTGAAGGTAAGATCTCAGTTATTCTAATACCATTAAACTGTTTCTTTTTGTTTTTTTCTTCTTTGATTTTTAGTTTGTTTGTGTAATGCCAGTTCACACGTGGTCCATTCTGCATTCCATTCTCTTCTTATCATTGGCCATTTCTGCATTTCCCTTTGAATCCCATGGTGATAAATCAGCCGTGCTTCCCCCATCAGCTGGCTGCTCTGCAAAGTGGAATAAAAGTCTGTGCTGAGCATCCCTGCAGATGTTGGGACTCAATATGGATTCAGCAAGGCATAAAGCCTGGATATTGTTGCAGGTAGCCCTTTCTGAACTCCCTGAACTTTTCTACTTCTTCTTTAGGACTGTGGGGTGACCAGATGGGTCAGATCAAATATGAGGTGGAGAGAATATGTAGCAAGAGCATGTTCAGCTATTCCAGGAACCAAATCCAGATCTTTAAGACTACCTGGAAAGCCAGTTTCTTTTCTTTTCCAGATTTTAAGATTGTTTTGGATTGTTTGGAGATTTGTGTTGTTTGGGACTGTTTGGGGTTGTTGTTTTTTTTTCCCCTCTGGCTATTTTGCAGGCTTACAGTTGTGTTGCTACACTATATCAACAGCTAGGACTTAAACCTTCAGCTGCCTTGTGCAACTTTTCAGCTGCAATTTTTCCTAAAAAATCAGGAAAACACAACTGAGTTTTCAGGAACCAGCAGTGACAGAAAGTCAAGCTGAGCCTACTTTGCTTGAATGGTTTTTCAGAACATGCAGTGCCCATAAATATGTTCTTTGCTGTCCCACGTGCCAGAGATTCCAGAGGCTACACTGCAGCTACCCTGAACAAAGGGTAAAATAACATGGAATTCAACCTCACTTCAGCCAAACGAGTGGAATTCAGACAAAGATTCCTATACAAGGGGTTTTTTTAATGTGCTACAATAATCCAAAATCGAAACCGGAATTGTCTTGGCTTTGCTGCTGTTTTAATTTCAATGCAGCCAGTTTGCTGACTATGCCTGGCAGAACTGAAAATATTATTTCTGTGGTGTGAAAGTATTTAAGGTGCTTGGATTCCTAAATTTCACCTAATTTCTATTGTTGCTCAAAACCAAACTAAGGGGAAAAATTCAGATTTACTAGTGTGTTTAAATATGGATAATTCTAAAAGGTATCTCTTGAGGTAAGAATAATTCATATTTAATTTGCATCCTATTCTATGCTATATATAGTATATACATCATAATCATTATATATAATATATATTATATATAGTACTTATTACTATTGAACTCTTATTGTTTTCAATATATAAAAAGAGAAAGCTGGACAGGATGGCAGGTGCATTTGTGTTCCAAAATAAAAGAAGGTTTTTTTAAAATAATAAGGTGCTAGATCAAGAGCCTAGCTCTGTCAAACCATCACCATTCCGGTATGAACAGGAATTTTCTTCTTACCATCCTTCCTCAGGATCAAGTGTTCTACTGAAGTAGGAGTAGGTTGGAAAGGATCTCTGCAAGTCATCTGGACTTACTGGGTGGAGTTTGTTTTACATCAGATGAGCCCAGGTGAGAGCACTCAGTTGCTCAGTTGGGTGAGGGAGTCCCTGTCCATGGCAGGGGTTGGAACAAGATGGCCTTTAAGGTCCCCTCCAGCCAAAACCATTCAATGATTCTATGTATTAGAATGTCTTATTTACTGGAACCTGCTCTGCTCTCAAATGCATCAATCCCCAGAAAACCCTCCAATAAAGGCTGAAGAGTCCATCTTTCAGAGTCATCTACTGAAACAGTTGTGCATCGTTCTGCTCTTTTACAGGTACCAAAACTGAGGCACAGAGCTGTGCTCAGAGCAAGCTGAGGATCACAGACCTGTCATCGAGTGTCAGAACCAGAAAACCTTTGAGTTCTGACTCTGTGTCATGAACACGAGTATCATTGCCTTTATTTGTTAAATGATCTGTAAATATATTAAAATCAAGAAAAAGGAAAAAAAAAAAAGAAAGGATAAGAATACGAAGGGAAATGGATTTTGTTTCTAGCCAAGTGATATCTGTATGGGTGGAATTAAAATAGCTTCAAATAGCATAGGAAATGCACCCATTCCTGTCACCCAGCTAAGCAACCCACTAGGGACAGCAAATCCCCCTGTAGCTGAATCCCAGAGCTCATGGGCACAACATGTCTCCTGTGGGCGGTTGTAGTCAGCCTTGTCAAATCCAAAATCTTCCCTCCCTGCCTCTCTCCCAGTTGCATTCCCTTTCACCACCAATTGCTAGAGAAAAAAAAAAAAGACATTTGCTGTGGAGCTGTATCAGAGATGCCAATCTAATTATTTTTTTCTCTTTTTTTTCCTTTTCTTTTTTTGGACATTGCATCTATGGAGGAGGGAGGGGGAGGACAGGGAGTTGCAAAGGCGGGGGCAACTGAAGAGGGAAAGGAAGGGGGAAGAAGAGAAAATATTTCCTTTGGCGATTCTGTTTTGCTTTTGAAAAGGGACTACTTTCCTCACTCCTTATCCCTCCTGACAAGTACAAGCACTTTGGGCCCTAACTGGATGTGAACATTGTCAAAAGGAATTTGGGCTAAAGGGAGGCATCTGCAGTTCTGTTCCTATTGCGCTCGATGCTGGAGCCACTTTTGCGAATGTGGCAGGGTGGCTGGTGGGCAGACACCAGTACAGATGGGAACTTCACATACTGTATGCATCATGACCAACTATAAAAACAGTCACAACGCATCAGTTGTTACCCGGCCAGTCTCCCTGGAACCTTCACTTTCAATTTCCATCTCACTGACATTCACAGCTTACAGTGAGCTTTTATGTTTAAGCATCAGTACAGTATTAATGCAGGAGAAAAGGGGTGGCTGGGCAAGGAATTAAACCTCTGATATCAGCCAGACATTGGAAGGGAGGAGCAATTCAAGGGGAATTGTGTAACTGGACTCTATGGAAAAGGTGTGGGGGGAAAGCAGGGGATGGGAGTCAGGAATATTTTTTGACGCCATGAACACATGGCAAGTCAGAAGGGTAAAAAGAAACATAGCAAGCAGGCACCCTCCCAAATTGTAATTTAATGCTTGGAATAATCCTATTGTGTCAGCTACTCACCGCCAAAGAACTGAGGCTAAATATAACTTAAAAAAAAAAAAAATTAAGGAGATGGCAATTTGAACAGCTTAATGTTTCTTCAAAGGCTAAGTGATGGAAAGCAGCGCTGAAGTAAATTGACAACTTGGAATTAACTGGGTGCTGGCGCAGCTCAGGTAAAGGTTTGATGGTAACATGAGCTTTCCAAAGTGTTTCCAAACTGAAGTATTATGAAAAGGTAAATTATGTTTTGTATTCATGACTGAAAGCATTTTATTTTAAAGCTGGCGCTGCCAATGCTGTCAAGGTGGAGATTCAAGCTTTATGTACAGTGCCTCTAGCCCTGCGATGTGAGTGAGGCAACATGACAGCTTGTAATAAGTAATTTTTATACAGTTGCATTTATCATTCAAGGAGGCTTGGCAATATTAAACATAGACCTTAAAATGCTACAGAAGAGGAAGGACAGGGGCTGCAGGCCATGTGTACTGTGTGAGTGTGTGCTCGAGTGCGTGTGTGTGTTTGGAACTTCTTTTTTTCTTTCTCCAGGGCCGTTCCTGTTAATGTGGCACTTTTTAAGATATGCACCGAAATGCTTCCAAATTGTTAATACATCACTAAAAGGTTACAAATGAAATGACCTCGTTTAGCCCAAAGGATGTTATTTTAGGCTTTAGTGAATTAGGCATTGCTACCATTTTCAGGCAAAAATCAATTGTCTCAATTAACAAATTTGCATGAGTCCAAATATTTACAAAATAAATGCCTAGAAACCATATTCTTTGTTTCTCTTTCTCACTCCCTAACCTGTTTCTTCATTAACATCTTCATTTCCATGAAAGTGTGAGGCATCAGCTCTTTCCCTGAGCTTGTGAAGGCCAAAGCGTTGACAACTTTCTTATTCTTTAAAGCCTGCTCTTTTCTGTTTTAGCAGGTTTTCTTCCTTCGTCATGAATAGTTCAGGATAAGCTAAAAGAAGTGGAAGATGCCCCTTTCTTCTGATGGAAGGAAAAAAATATAGTCAAATATGTCATTTGGAGAAGAAAATTTTACAAAAAGAGAAGGCAATTTATTTTATGGTATTGAAATGAAAAGGGAATTTCCTTCTGTTCACTGGATTTATAGAAACTGCAGTTTGAGTCTGAAACAAGAGAAACCAAAATCTACAAGGAAAGGACAGACTCTCAAACTTGCTACACCAGATGTCATTGAATTCAGCTATTTAACACTGAAATAACATCAGATTGAAAGCAACATCAAATTGAGAAAAAGACCTGTCTCTATTATTATTCATATGACCCAGATGAGAAAATCATGCATTTGCAGTGGGAGGTGTGTCTAACACAGGCATGGTGACTGCCTGGGGACATCGGCTGGATGGGGAGAGGAGGACTTGCACTTGGAGTATTTGGGTGTCAGGATTATCAGACTATCAGAGAGATGAAGAAAGAAGCTGGTGGCTTTGTCCATGTTTATTTCCTGCATTTCTTCTGTCCATCAGTTTTGTTAAATGTAATTCAGCCATTTAACCCACACTGGTCTGAAGAAGACATTCAAGGACCTGTTGGGTTTTGTAATTTCCCAGGACACCAATCATGAATGGCATTGACTTCTTAGCCTTTGCTAGAAAATGAGTTCCCAGCTCCTAGTAAAGGTCTCCAGGTAAGAGAGAGTGGCACATACACAAGGGTAACAGTTGTCTCATCCCTGGAAACATTCAAGGCCAGGATGAACAGGACTTGAAGCAACCTGGTCTAATGGAAGGTGTCCCTGCCCATGGCAGGGGGTTGGAATGAGATGAACTTTAAGGTCCCTTCCAACCCAACCATTCCACGATTCTACAATTTACCTTTGCAATAGTGCTGATTCAAGAGTATCAATTGAATATAAAAAGAAAAAAACTAGTCAATAAATATTAGAAGTCAACATATATTATAGATTTGGCAAATGAGTCCATAAATCATCTTCTGTATAATAACTCACCATAGCCAGTTTGATTCTGAGTTTAAAGGCCTGTTTTGTATCATTTGTCTATATTAATTAGAAGATGAAAAAGCAGCCTATTTATTTTCCCAGAAAGGTATGGTTAGTATAAGTCTGTTGTGAAAAGCTGCTGCTTTTTTTCCTCTGACTCCTGCTACTAGAAAATTACTAATTTTGAGTAAAAAACCAATATTTCAATCTTCTGCTTTCATATTGTGAACATGAGATTAAGCACTAATACTCAGTTGTGGCTAGATGTTAAGAAAAATCTTTTAACAAAAGGTTGCAGCCTTCAGTATTTTTGATTTTTAAAAATAGATTAATAGAACATCAGCCAGAAATTACTGTTACGTTTGATTTGTCTTTGAAAGGCAACAGACTAAGTGACTTCATCTAGTAGTTTATGGTCTGATCCGGGCTTTCAGCAGAGGAGGCTTCCAAAATCTCTAGACATTTTTGGAAAATTAGGCTATTTGTGACATAATTTTGACAAAACTGAAGAAACCTTGAGGGTGAGGTTCATTTTATTGAGCTGAAGATATTTACAATGTATTTACAATAGAAGTGATCACACCTGATTTAGTTACCCTGGGATCCCAGAAACAGGCAATTTTAAGATACAAATGTTTGAGCTACTTTTGGCCAGATACATCTCATCCCAGTCATATAACTGATGCCATTAATGTCATGATGTAGATTCACAGAATCATAGAATGGCCGGGGTTGGAAGGGATTATCCCTCTGAATATATTTGTTCCAAACCAGGACAAACCTCAAAATTCTTCTTGTTCCAACCCCCTGCCATGGGCAGGGACACCTTCCACTATCCCAGGTTGCTCCAAGCCCCGTCCAACCTGGCCTTGGACACTTCCAGAGATGGAGCAGCCACAGCTTCTCTGGGCAACCTGTGCCTGGGCCTCACCACTCTCATAGGAAAGAATTTCTTCCTAATATCTCATCTAAATCTCCTTTCTTTCAGTTTGAAGCCATTCCCCCTTGTCCTGTCAATACGTGCTCTTGTCAAAAGTCTCTCCATCTTTCTTGTAGGCTTCCTTCAGGTACTGGAATTAGGTCACCTTGTCTCTCCAGGCTGAACCCCAATTGTCTCATTCTTTCCTCGTAGGAGAGGTGCTCCATCCCTCTGATCATCTCGGTGGCCTTCTCTGGGATCACTCCAGCAGGTTGATGTCCTTCCTGTGCTGGGGACCCCAGAGCTGGATGGAACACTCCAGACTGGGTCTAACTAAGAGTGATGTACTGAAGGAGTGAAGTTTAACTTGTTCATAAATGTTGGCAGGTTGGCTAAGAAGATGGGAGATGCAAGCAGAGAGCATACTTTGGTGATGAATCTTTTATATCTCTGCCATCCTTTGATATTTCCCGAAGACATGCTTGATACTGCTGTGGCTCTGCCTTGCCATGTGGCAGCTCCTGCTATCTTATATCTCTCCTAGCCTGACAATTATAAGCTAAACAATAACAGTGATAAATTCCGTCTTGCACATTAGAATCAAATCTTTTGTTGTCTCAAACCCTTGGAGCCCCAAGTTGGGTGCCAAGAAAGGCTGTGGTGGTTTGTCTCAAGCAAAGTGTATCTCGTGGAGTTTGTTGTATCATGTGGCTGTATTGCACAATGTATGAATAAGCGATGATGTTCTGGAGCTAACCCCTTTGGCTTACCAAAAGCATCATGCTGGACATGATATAATACATCATAAAATACATAGTTTTGCTTTGATCCCATACACTATAACAATTAAAGTTATGTAAGGCATTACAATCGATTATGTGTAGTCACATTGCATCTTCCTGTTTCAATAAATCCAGTGATGTAATATTACTTAATAGTCTACGCAGTTTGTGTTCCAGGGGAATTCACACAACTATCCTTGTAGAAAAGCTTGCACACCTGGAGATTGACATCTGTCTAAACAAAGTACTCACTTCTTTTAGTTAACAAGTTATTGTAATAAATGAATTGTGGAAAATGTGTATTGGTAATCATGTGCAGAAAAACCTGCAACAGATTCTCACTCATGGAATAGTGTTCAGCTGCCCATATTGTAGAACTCTGCAGTGAAAATACCTCCAAATCAGCTAGCTACGAAGAATTTTCTATTTTTAAGAAGAAATGTCACATTTAGAGCAATTAATATGATTGAAAATTAAGGATTAACTGTATGAAACCCAAATACAATCTCTTTTCTTCTTTAATTTACTAGGGGACTAAAGAGAGTCAGACCTTATGTTGCTGTACAGTACAGATCTTTACATTATGAATCCAACTCATTCTACTTTATAGCTCCACTAAATTGAATGAAGATGCATTTCATGCAGAACAAATCATGGCAAAAGAAATCATAGGGTTTAAAATTACTTTCCTGAAAGTACCCAACAGGATGAGGACCTGAAGATCACAAGATTGGCTTGACCAGTAGTTCTTTTGTGGAAACTATCAATCAGACAGCAGTGCATTTATTTCTAGCATTGCCTCTGAGAAAAAGGAATCTGTAACTTTTCCAGAAAAAGAAACTAGGGACATTTTATATGTGACATGAATCAATCTATGTTTAATATAACAAAACTTAAATGGGTTTGATTTCAAAATGGTTGACTATCTAGTATCCTTTGAGGTGATTTGAGTATCCTACTCAGTTGTGGAAGTGTGCATTTCTCTTGTCAATCCTGAGTCATATTTGTTAGGCTGGTCCAGATGTCTTGGATGCAATAACACATCTCAGATGGTAATGGGCACACAGGTAACAGGATCATGGTTTTAGCTGCAGGTATCAATAGGAATTTAGCTGGTGAGACATTCAAGCACTGTCCAGCAGAGCCAGTCACTACAAATGAGGATCTCAGCACAAGAAAAACATGGACCTGTTAGAGTAGCTCCAGAAAAGGAGTAAAAAGATGAGCCAAAGGCTGAAGCACCTCTGGTATGGAGACAGATTGAGAGAGTTGGGGTTTTTCAGCCTGGAGAAAAGAAGGCTCTGGGGACACCTTAGAGGCCCTTCCAGTGCCTAAGGAGGGTTTATAAAAAGGAAGGAGAGAGAATTTTTACACAGGCAGATAGTGATAGGATAAGAGGGATAGTTTTAAAGTAAAAAACCATCTGGATTAGATGTTTTTTTAGATGGTGAGAGACTGACACAAGTTGCCCAGAGAGGCTGTGGCTGCCCTAGCCCTGGAAGTCTTCCAGGCCAGATTGGACAGGGCTTGGAGCAACCTGGAGTAGTGGAAGGTGTCCCTATCCATGGCAGGAGGTTGGAACTGAATGATCTTTAAGATCCCTTCCAACCAAAAAATTCCTTGGTTGTAGGAAATGAACTCGTGGTGAAAAATACAGTGAAAACTTAGGTATTTTATTACTGTAGAGGTGCATGAATAATGATCAGGAATAAAATAAAATCATTTATACATTAAAAAACAATCTAATCTAGACTTGGGGAATGGTCTGTGTAAGCCACGTGTGCAGCTCATAGTTTCATGTGTAAGTAGTTTTACTGAGAGAACAAAAGATGTTCCTGGACATTCTCACTACATTACAAAGCTGGCGTTCCAAGAATAATGTGCCTGAGAATAAAACAATAATTATAAAACCACAAATGAAATCAAAGCAATGCTGTTGAAAGCCTTGAGCACCACAGGTTTACGAGGCATGTAAATATAGCAGCTTGGATAAAGATGTAAACTCTTACATTGCACCCTTTAAAACCTCACACTTCAGAAGCCAGTGGAAATACATTGGGCTGAAAATGTTGATAGATAAGTGCTGGATCTCTGGTTAGAAATGCTGTTCTTTTCCTTTTAAAGCTGTGTGAATACATGCAAGCTCAAATTAAGGAGAGCAGATAACCAACTGCACACTAGAGATGAGCAGCCTGCTTAAAGCAACCACATAATCGGTGAAGCCTTAAAAAAGGAAGAAAACAGCTTGAGGCCTTTTTTCCTTCTTCCTCTAGCATGTGACATCATTGTATATGACACAACACCTTGGAAGGAACCATATGGGGAAATGCAGGCATGTTGCTAACTAAATGTGAGCTCCCTTGCAATGAAAAAATCTCATCCCTGGCCAAAGCCTGGATGGTCTCGTAAAAAGCACAGTTTATACACTGAAACTGACAGTTCTAATTCTAGGACATTTTTCATGTCTAATACCCTGTTTGTACAGTATTTGGAAAGGCATACCAGGAATACAATGCTGATTTTCATTCAGATCTAATCAAAAAGGGTTGATTTAACTCAACACCCTAATATACATGAGATGTTTTGATAAGGGTTTTTGCTTGACTCTTTACAGGAGTGATCTTTAGATCTCTCAGCTCATTAGTTGGTGTTAGTTATTCTACTGACTTAAAGAGTATATAATGCCTTCCCCCTGTTTTGTAATGTCTCTTTAGACTGGTCTTTGTATGCCTTTTTTGTTCACTAATTCTCTATGTCTCTAAATCATAGAATTACACACTGGTTTGAGTTGTAAGAGATCTTAAACATCATCTATTTCCAACCCCCTTCCATGGACAGGGACACCTTCCACTAGACCAGGTTGCTCAGAGGTCCATCCAGCCTGATCTTGAACACTTCCAGGGATGGAGCAGCCACAGCTTCTCTGGGCAACCTCTGCCAATACCTGTTGACCTTAATGCGGTTTTGGATTAGAGGTTATATCTAAAAGGTCTATTTTTTTACATTTCCATTATGGTCATTATTATCATTAGCATTAATACCAGCAGTAGTAGTAGCAACAGCAGCAGAAATAATTGAAGTAACAATGAATTTAACTGAATACACTGTAAATGGCCCATAATTACTTTTCAGGACTGCTCAGATTGTTTAATGATTGTGTATGAAGATATAAATCTCTACAGAGTAATGAATAAAACCTCTAAGCTTTTACACTGAGTCTTCACAATGAATATCCAAATTCACTGACACAGCAACTAGTTCCAAAATTGTCTTAGGTGACTTCAGCAGAACAGGAGATCCTGACAGCTTTAGATTGTGAGTGTTAATAGATGGGAAAAGGGTAAAATTAAAATAAGGAAGCTGCCTGAACAAGTATTTATTTGTGCATTAAAAATTACAAGAACTGCAGTTAAAAGTTAAAAGAATTTCCCATGGAACACAACATTTGCATTTCTGTGAGTACTAATGGGATGGGAATCAGAAATTTCTCAGAGTTCCACTAAGAGATATTCCAGCTCATTTTTAGTCCACAAATTGAGAAAGTGGTCGGACCATAGTTCAGAAAACATTCACCTTCATCTTGGCTGGAATACCACAGAAACCCATAATATAATTGGAACTACTTAGATAAAATTAGACATTTTATTTTTTCCCAACATTAGAGACAGAAATCTATACTTAATTTTAATGATCCGTCTCATGAAAATGACTCATGAAAGCACCTAATCATGTGCTTGATTTTTATTTAAGTCTTTGATTAAATTCTATGGAAATTAGTAAAATTTAAGCTTGCTTTTAGGATTTACTATGAGCTTCAACGTATCCTTGGTTAGGTACATTTTTCAGAATGATTTTTTGTGGGCTTTGATGGTTTGGGATACACATGAAAGATACTGTTCTTTCATTTTGCAATTTGACCATGAACTAGGACAAAAAAAAAAGAAGGGAAAAAGAAGGGAAGGAAAAAAGAAAACAAACTGAAGATTTGAGACCAAAGAGTACGTGGGTTCTATAAACATGGTTTATGATAGGTCCAGATTACTGGAGTTTGAGCAGAAGATTTTTTTCCTCTACTTATTTAGGCTTTTACATGCAAAACTACTTATGTATGCATCCCTCCATGTGAGCCTGATGCATTCAGACTAACAGAGCTTCTGCAGGCCAACCCCATCTCTGGGGTAAATGCATGGCCTGGAGGGATATATTTGATTCATAATGGCTACATCTGAATTATAGTGAGTGCTGGAGTGTTATTTATGTTATATCTGAAAGTTCATTGAAATTATTTAGATCCAGATCCCTCAAAGGATAGAAGTACAGCACAAGTTAGATTTATGTGGCCAAGTCCAGGTGAGCAACCCACAAGCTCTGCCATAAGTCCCTCAACTTTCACCAGTCATTTTCTGTGGGTGTTCCAAGACCTTGTCTAAAGCAAATACAAGGAATTTACTCTGCAAACCATTTCCCTTTAACTGGGATTAACGTCTAAGGATATTTGAGATTTACAAACTGGGTAATAGTATTTACTAATATAGTATTTACAAACTTGTAAATACAAATAGTATTTACACACTGGGTATATCCCTGATGTTGAGGGCAAGGTATTTGCAAACTACTTGGAGCACTTCACCAGGGAATAGAAAGCCTGACTTGATCAAAACTAATTTCTTACATTTCCTAGGAGTGTGGCATTATCTATGGGCATTCTTGGGCTCTCATTCTATGCCCTGAGTGCACAGAAAGGGATCTGGAAGTTGGAGAGACAGGAGGAGAAAGAATAATAAGAAATCAGGGATTTTCAATCCCATTTACATCTTGTGCTGCTATACAGAAAGGAATGAAAAACCTCTGGGGCCAAGAAAAAATTATTATATGGATCATAATTCAGGAGTTAACCTACACAGAAAAATCTCATCTTCCATTCAGGTAAATACAATATACCCTAAGAGAAAACAACATCTGCATGCACTGGGAAATACTGTGAAAATTGAATTACAGTGATAGTTAGTATTATTTCAGCTAAAAGTATTACTGAACAAAATTATTTTTAAAAATCAAAATGTTTTCATTCATAAAATTCTAAAATAAGATTTTAGAACTTTGAGTACAATCTAAGTTGTACCTTACCGTAGTCTCCTTTCATCTCCTTATATATTTCCTTCTATAGCTCTTAAGAACTAGCATTACAACTAAGAGCCCATAATGTAAAATAAATTGAAAATTGAGTTTTAGAAGCAATTAGTTTTTATTCTACCTTCCCTGTCATGTCTTCTGTGGACAAGTGGGATGACTTAGTGTGATTCCTTCCAAACTTCCCCGTTCTTTGATTCTCTGAAAAGTTCCTAAAAGTAGTATTTTGTGATCTTAACGTGAAGACTCTCTGAATTGGTAAAATATTAAGTTTTTCAGTGGTCTATCCAGCTCCAAGATGAAATCTGAAATGCTAATCTATCCACCATTAGGACCATCATTACCATCACAATGAAAGTTAGATGTGCAATCAGACACTGGGATTGCACTGGGTTTAATGTTTGACAGTCATTATCTAGGGGAGTTTAGAAATGAGAAGACAAGAAAAGTATTAGAATGAAAATTAGAGATATAGGGCAAGGAAATCACTCAGCTGATATTGCTTCATTTTGAATATGTCAGACATAGAACATTTGCAAAGAATACAGCAGCAAGATATCCTCTCTTTATCCTCAGATAATAGGTCTTTGAAGAGGAAGACTCTCCAAAACAAAAGTTGAAATTGAGATTCCTATATCTGTGCTCAGATATTTATCAAAATGCTCTGAATTTCATAGGAACATAGATCTGAAAGAGATCCTGCTCCCAGATCAACAGCTGTAATCTCCTGCCCTGTCAGTGTATCGTATTGTCTAACACCTTTATTAAACAGGTCATGCACTTAAATGTAAGATTTTCTGCCTTTTTTTGTGCTTTTTGAGGGGAAGCTGTTCCAGAGTTTCATTTCTGTGCTAGTTAGAAACCTACTACTGAATCCCATCATACTAAGAGTTAAACACGCAATTTTTCATACTAAAGTCCAAAAAGCTGTTGAAAGGTTGTTTTTTTTAAAAAAAAACCCAAAAAATCACATTTAGGGATGGACATAAGAACCTGAAGCCCCAGGGGTGTATTTTCAAATGGTTAAATGCACACCTCTGCTGAAGAGACATGTGACAAGCTGGAGGAAAGGGACATGGATTGTGGGAATTTACTAACTCAAATCTGCTTTTTTCCTTCCTTGCTCTTACCCTGAGCTGACTAAAAAGAACACCCAGGTTCAATGAGTGACAAATCATTACGGACCGTACAGTGTAATTAAAAAGCACAGCCATTGATCAGCTATGAGCTAAACCTGAGACAAAAAAGTGAGAGACCCAGAATAGCTGGCAAAACTTCTCATTGAATGTGTCTGAAATGGAAGATGTTCTCCCTGGAGGCATGGAGCGTGGCCCATTGTGCATTTCCATTAGAGATACACACTGACTCGGAGCATGCCATTGATGTTG
>WEIV01030162.1:2256-23537 GCA_013390005.1 Calyptomena viridis
GATGCAGGAGGGGGAGTTCTGAAAGGTTTCTGGAAGTTTAATTTCTTCCAGTAAACATGTTGGTTTCCTCCCAAACAATTAAAGGTCACTTTTCAGTTCTAAAGAAAACTTTTCAGAGTAGAGAGGAAATTGCCATTCTCTAGTGTTTTGCTACTCAGAGGAAAGCCTAGGAATATATAGCCTCATAGCTCATTGATCCTAACACTGAAGTTATCATCTCTGAAACACCATCAGCAGGAAAAGTAAGTAAGTCTGGTTTTTACTGTTGGGTGTGTATTTCTCTTAAAAAAGGAGAGTGGTTTATCTTTGTGGAGTTTTATGTTGGCAGCCAGATGAAAAGTCAAGACATTCTGATATATTGTTAAGTTTTTAAGTAAAACAGAACAGTACAGAAAGGAAATATTCCGTTGTCTTTGGGAGGTCTGCAGTCTCTGAGCCCTGACACCTTAAGAAACCATTTCATGCCATTCCTGATGTGCTATTAATCTGTACAAGTTTTATTAGAAAAATATTTTGAGGTTGCTTTTTAAAATTCATACTGGTACAGAAAGACTATCTAATATATCATTTACCTTTAGTTTAAATGACAATTAATCACATATAACAACCAAATTTACCAATCATTTTATAGAAAACAGATCATTTGAAAAATATCATTATATGCTTATATCAGTAGTAACACTGACAGGTCCTATTGTTTCAGCATATATTTTTTTGTGCTGGGTTTATCTTCAAAGTGCTATTGCAATAATGAATCTATTTTGCAAAATGTTATTGTTCATGCTTTTCTCAATAACCAGATTCTTATGCTACAGATATAAAAAGGAGAAAGAAACCCCATCAAAAAAACCCAAACAACCGCCCCCACAAAACCAAACAGCCAAACAACCAAAGCAAAGACTCCTTCAAAATACTCTCCAAACACTTAGAGAGTCAGAAAATAAGAAAACAGAGGTTTTTAGGATCTGATTCAGGGTTTAAAATTCTTCAAATGTTGAGAATGTTGTGCTAATTTGATTGAGCACAGATTGCAAACAGCTTCTGTATGCTTGATTAAAATCTAAAGAATAAAATATTATCTTATGCCAGGAAGGAGCTTTTCATTTAAACAGTTTAGTATGGCTTTTTCTGACATGTTTAATTACTGAAATATTTTGCCATTGTCTCCGTAGAATCAACAGTGGTTTTTTGCATAAATTATCGCAAAGAACATAGTTTATAGTAGCTTATTTTTCAGCAGTGATTTAAATTCTATTATTCTAAGTAAGCTTCATTAAACTAATTGACTTAGCTGGAACCACTCACAGTAGTTAAGGTTTGCAGAATTGCAAGAATTAGCTGTAGTGGAAGTGTTGAGCATTTCTGCCTATAATGAATAATCCTAGTGAGTTATTTGATTCATGCTGTATCAAACCTATAAATTAGCTGAAAAGCTATAATTAGCATAGCTTTTATAATGACAGTTCATACATAGAAAGAATATCAAGATTTATGTTTTCTGAGCTTTGCTGGAAAAAGTAGTAAGCATATTCATGACACTTTCATTTTCTTATCTAAACCCACCAACAAAGCAGATATATTTCTACCCAAAGCCACTACTTACAAGGAAGAAGGATGGTCTTGTGCTTGTGCTGCAGTCATAAAACTCCTCCACATCTCTACTCTCTTTCAGACTACACGTGCAACCTTAGGTAAGCGGCCTCAGTTTCCTCAAATCTTGTCCTTGTGAAAACTGTAATTTGCTTCTGCAAGAATTTTGTTTGGTTTGGATAGTTGAACATCACAGAACAACAGCAATATAACACAGCTGCTCAATATACATATTCTAAATACACAACTGGGGTTTTAAGAGGTCTAAGAAGATAGTAGTTAAAATGTAATAAATAACTGTAAATAATAAAATACAGTCATTAACATCTGTCTACTCAAGTTTTGTCTCAGTTATTTGTGAGTAAACAGACTTAACAATGTTTTGTTAAATTATCACTTCATTATGATGCTAAACTTACTAACATTTGTAAGACACACTACAGTATGAAGTAGGAAAGAAAACCACAGGAGGGTCAGCCCCTTCACAGATAAGAAGCCAGTTTCTTTGAATAGATTTTCTTTCAGGATTAAATTTTATTTACCATAAATCCAGGCTTCAGATTTTCCATCAAAATTCACAACTTTGCTATTGTCAACTGCTCATGTAGTTGTAAACACAACTGTTGTAAACATCACTGTTATGGAAGGAGACAACTTGACACAGTTCAAAGTGTCTTGCATGAGGACAAATAGCAGATGTCAACCAAAAATCAGAAAATCCCATCTCTGATTCTTCATCAGAGGAATATCCTTGACAATAATCAGTTTCTAAAGAATTGTCATCCCAACTTAGTGACAATACCCCTGCCATCTGCTACTTTCATTTTTAAGGACTTGTGAGTGCCATCAGTAGGAAACCACCTTTCTTTGTCTGCCAAAACTGCTTTATCTCCTCTATATTCCCTTTTATGCCTTATTTCTCTTGTATGACTAATTCATGATCTATCTCCTTCATAGACAGCTCCAGCCTCATTAAAACTGTCTCCTGTTGCCTTGACTGAGTGTGGCTTCAATGGGAATGTGACATCTGAGTGCACTGGTTGACCTGAAACTTACTCTTTAACTCCAGCACAATCAGCTGTTGGATTTTTATCAAAAATAAGACACATTGTAAGAAGGGAAAGCTTTATCTACACTACTTAATTAGATACATTTTAATAAAGATATGACCTACTGTCTCTCTTCCCACTGGCAAGCACTGTAATTAAAGTTTCTCTAACAGAACAGTAAGCTATTTTTGTTCTCTTGCCATTTTTAAAAATTGAATACAATTCTGCAGGAACTTGAGAAGTGCAAAATGAAAATATGCCAACCCTAATGCTAAGAAAAATATCTATTTTTCTTGTGGATGTAAAATAAACGCTTAAATCAGTAAACAAACAAATAAAGGTAGCAAGTATTCCAGAAGTTCTGCTTGGCACCTTGATCTTTTTCCTCTAGTCAGCAGAAATATTTGTTGTGTAGAAGCATGGAAAATCAACACACATTAGTTTAACTACCCACATATGGATAAGTACCTTAGCATCAAAACCATCTCAATTTTCACAAGTTGTAAATACCTAATGCCTCTTACTTATGAATGCATATATTAAAAAAAAATTACACAAATGATTCAGTGATGGTTTTAGATATTAATCTGCGTATATGAGTCTGTTTCAACTGACAAAACAACATAGAAAAATCCCAAACTTCTAAACAAATAAGAATTTCAATGAAATGGAGGAAAACAGGAGAAAGTGGAGTGTTTCTATTCCCGAAAATAACTATCAATGAATAAAATAAAGAAAACGTCAAATATTGCAAAACTCAAGATGTTCCAATATTGAAAATTATGAAAACCCCATAAATTCTCAAAATTTCATTATTTTACCAAGTTCAACACAGGTTTGATAAATCCCTAAAATGCCATGCTGGGAGAATAATTTATTCACAAACACACACAAAACAAAATGAATAAGTCAACTCATCCTAAAACTGAGAAGCTCTGCTGTTGTTTATAGATGATATGCAGGGGACCTGAATAATGTATATGAGAGTTTCCAACCAGAGGAAAGTAGGTCATTCCCCAAAGAAGAATCAAAAGATAAAAAAATGTAACCTCAAGCATAAGTTATAAAATCCAACTGTATATATGCAGTGATTACACTTAGTGCTTCTTTCCTTTTCCACAGTCTAGCTGACAGAGCAAACTAAAAGCTAATGTTTCTAGTATAAATGACTAATAACCTGAAGTTCTCATTCTGAACAGGCCACAGTTTTATTCTTATTGTTATCTAAGGAGAAGTCAATAATTTACAAAGAAAAAGAGTTTGAACTTCATATCCATTTACTGACACACTACATGAGACCAAGACAATAAAAAAAATTATGTTATGAAAAGCCACAGACAGGTTGGTTCACTACCGGATACACTCAGTGTGTTCTAGGAAAAACATACATGAGTCAGTGAGTGAAGCTATTGCAAATAAAGTGATGTAAGACCATATCCTAGCAGACTGCCTAGAAAGGGCTCAGCACAAAAAGAGCATTTATGCAGCACTTAATGTGACACTTTAAGTAAAGTAGTACCTGGTAACTGAAATGTTTGATGGATAGTAAGCTTAAACTCTCACATGCAGAAGAACTGTTAAGACCTCCATCACATTTTTGAGCATGAAACCTAATATTATCAAGAGGTACTGACAGATAAAAAGGAATATTTGCTGTGATTAAATAATTCAGACTGATGTCGTCTCAGAAAGGACTGACCTGTAAAGATCAGCAGCAAATTGAATACTGTGGGTCAGAAACTGACCCCAAGTCAAAATAAACAGGCTTAATGAAAAAAGTAGTTATGAAACCTGGAAGCATAGACTAGAAATGTCTGTGAGACAAAGGAAATTGTATTTTTTAGTCTACCTAGCCCTTGAAACTCATAATAATCTCTGTGAGGGGAAATCTCACTGTTAGACAGCAAACACTGATCTAGGATGTGTTTTTTGTGACAGCAAATGAAACAAATGGTTGTTATTCAGTTTAGAGAAGACACAACTGAGGAATGTAAAAAACCACTGCAAAGAGATTAAACTATTTTCTATTAAGTATTCCAGGTAGCTCAAAAAGAAATATTACATAATTGCCACAAAGAGAACCCATTTTGGATAATTTCTGCAAGTAAGCACTAGAACACATAAACTACTCTGGATCACTGAAATTCAGTTAGATTATCATGTTTCAGGAAGTGAGTTACTGCAGGTGTATCATTCTAGAGAGGGAGGATAGGGAGATGTACAGAGATGGGCTGGAGGACCTTCTGGTATCCTTTCATACTTTTCTATGCATCAGAGATCATTTTGTGATGTTTAAAATCTTATTTAAATGATAATTTTTGTTTGACTGTATATCATTTAATGACTTTCAGACAGAAAGTGAAATCTGGAACAACCAACAGTGCAGATTTTTCCCTCTATCTCCTTCCCCATTACTCTAATCTATTAGAAAAGGCTGCTCATTTTTTATGAAATCATATTATTAATTCTGAAAGGTATACATTTCTTTTAACAATCTAGTCCCTTAAAAAAAAATATAGATCTTTTAAGCAACATTTTCACTTCCTCACTATCTGCAGTGCATGAAGTTCAGGGTTTCTTACTGAATTGCAGTTTTATTTCATTTTAGATTTACTTAGTACAATGCAACAATTCTCATTTATAACAACAAACGGGCAGGAGTATTAAATGCATTTCTTGAGTACAACATCCAGTGGGATATGTACGAGATGTGACTGCCTGTCTACTTCCCTGATAACCTAGCCATTCTCCATTTCTCAGGAAAAAGAAACACTTGCATTAGTGCAATTGATTCATATTCAGTAATATCCCTGCTAAGTATGTGATAGCATTACAAGAAGAAAGAAACATAGCTTCTTCTATGAGTAATGAAAACAATAATACGTCCATAGTAATGAAAAGCAGTAACACTACCTTTCAAAAGTAGTCAGAGTCAAATCCATCCCTATGATTGAACGGTCTCAACAAAAGGTCATGTCCCATGAAACGCCTGGATGCTCACATGCCTCTACCTCAGAATATTGCTTTACACAGGAAAAAACACAACGTACAGCAAACCCAGCACCATTTCAAAGGTGATCAACATAACATTGGCCTGTGTACAGGAAAACACACAATATGAGACTTCACAGTCAATCCTTCAAGGGATATCAGAATTTACTATGTTAAATAAAGATAGTAGTTCAGACTGATTCAGACTAGTTCAGAATGATTCTATCAGTTTTAGAACACAGAGGTGAAGAGTTAATGTGAAATCATATTTGCATTCTGGGTTATTTCAGTGAAGTCCAGACCTCCAAACACATGCAGAAGACAAAAGAGAATCATATTGGCTGTAAAAAACAAAATGAAATCTGAAATGAAAACAAACCTTCAGCAAAGCTTACAATTGTGGTACACAGCTAGTATAGCAATTTTTTTGGAAATTATGGTGATATCAATATAACTGGTCAAAGTAGGCTTTTTTTTTTTTACTGAGCTGCCTCCTGCACTCCAAGTGACCCTTTGCAAAATAAAAAAACCTGTGATCTTTCCAAATAACTGCAGTTAGAATCCTAACTAAAGGAAAATGTCAGGTGACTTCCTTGCAATTATCTACCTTTTCATTCATCATCTTCTTTGAACATTAGGATGTCATGTACAGGTCTCTGAAGTATTTCAATTGCTGTTTAGGGTAGTGACTTGTGGAAACTCACATTTTAGTGTTTGGTCTAGCCTCCTAGCTATGATTTGTTGTGAAGGGCCATCCTTCATCACCAAGATTTCCTTTAGTGTGATGAGTTAGGATGCATGAGTATGATAACTACAAAATAGTAATTCTTAAAAACAACCTTGAGAATTCACATCTATGTACCATAATAGGAAGACATGGGTGGCAAAGTGGCTTCACCTCCTTTACCTATTTGTAAGCTCTAAATGATTGTGGTGAGGTGACCCTGACTAGATGACAGGTGCCGAACAGATTGTTCTATCACTTCCCCTTCCTCATCAGGACAGGGGAGAATAAATATAACAAAAGACTCATGAGGTCAAGATAAGGACAAGGATAGATCACTCACCAATTACAGTCATGGGCAAGATTCAACTCAGGGAATTAATTTAACTTATTGCCAGATAATTTTAGGATAATGAGAAATAAAAACCTAAATGTAAAAACTCCTTTCTGTCACCCCTTCCTTGTTCCTAGGCTCAACCTCACTCTCAATTTTCTCTACACCATCCCCTGCCACTGGCACAGGGGTACAGGGAATGAGCACTGTCATCGGTTCATTATATCTCTCCTGTTCCTTCTTCCTCATGGGGAGTAATCCTCACAATCTTCCCCTGCTCCAGCATAAGGCACCTTCCACAGGAGAAGGTTCTTACAAGAATTTCTCCAACATGACTCCTTCCCACAGGCTGCAGTTCTTCCTAAACTGCTCCAACATGGGTTTCTTCAACAGGGTACAGTCCTTCAGGAACACTGATCTCCAGCACGGGTCCCCTGTGCAGTCACATGTCCTGCAAGGAGCCTGCTCTAGTGTGAGTCCCCCACGTGTCCATAGGTCCTGCCAGGAGACTGAACAAATGAGCTTCCCATAGAGTCACAATCTTCTCTGGACATCCGCCTGCTCCAGTGTGGGGTCCTCCACGTGCTCAAAGCGGATATTTGGCCCAGCAGAGGTGTCCATGGGCTGCAGAGGTACAGCCTGAATCACCATAGTCTTCACCATAGGCTGCAGGGGAATCTCAGCTCTGGCACCAGGAGCACCTCCTGCTCCTCCTTCTCCAGTGACCTTGGTGTCTGCAGGGCTGTTTCTTGCACATATTCACACTCCTCTCTCTCTCTGGCTGCCTGTTCTGCAGTAGTGATTTCCCCCCCTTTTATTGAATATGGTATCACGGGGCACTACCACTATTGCTGATGGGCTCAGGTTTGGTCAGTGGCTTTATCAGACACAACTGAAGATTGTAGCAGCTTCTTGCAGAAGCCACCCTTGTACCATCTACAAAACCTTTCCACTTAAACCCAGTACAATGATTCTAGTCTTTAATCTCTATCAGATTAGCCAATGAGACCAATGCGCCAATGAAGGAGGTAGCACTTATTTTCCTTAGTGTACTCTCTATTGTTTAGCACATTCACTGAAAGAAAGAAGAGTAGCAAATAGTTCAACTTGGAAGACCTTCAGGCAAATCACTAGCTCTCTTTGTACTACAATTAATTCTGAAAAAAAGCCATAAGCCTAGTACTTTATCATCACTAACAGTGTTCGATGTTGAGCAACACTTAAACCTTACTAAAGAGCAACTGCTTTCAGCTAGAGGACCAAAAGGATACTGTATTTGTGTAATTCTTTCACGACTATTTGTACTGTCTAAGCAGATTCATGTGCTATTTAAAGTAACAGGTTACTTTGATTTATGAGATACCTTCAATACAAAACTATCAGCTTCTGTCACAGAATCCATGAATGTTTAACTACAGAATATTTTCATTATGCTTAGAAAACGCTCTTTCCTTAACACATCACATAGAGCAACACGTGAACATGCACGTTTGGAACAAGCGTGACAAATGTAGCATGTCAGGCCATGTCTTTCAGTAGCATGAAAGACCAAACCACACTGTCCTTCATAACTGAAAGCAAACAGTTAGTTTAGCTGCCATGAAAAATGCCCGTGCCCCTCTCAGGTAGAGTGAGGTCCTTATTGAAGGACTGTTTCTTATCAAACTATTCTTGGTGGAGTAAAATTTGATTTTATTTCACTGTAGTTAAATGAAGATTTGATAACACCTATTTTTAGCAGACAACAGGAAGCAGCTGTTGATTCTGTATGCTACTACTATTCACTGTTTTGTCTTTGAAACTAGATACACTTAAAAATAGGCGAGTTTCATTAAACAAGTAAAGCACATTGTAGTACATTTCATGCATTGGGGCTTTTTTACCATAGCTTTTCCATGGCTCTGCACTTTTTACGCATTTATTTTTTAACCTTGAATAGTATTATTTACTAACTTTTGGTGGAAAATACATATTTATATCTTGATGCCATTACTAATAGCACCTTAATAAATTTCAAAACATCAGTTGCATAAGTTCCTGCTGTTATACTTCTAAGAAAATTTTTTAAGAATAGCAGTAAAACCTGAAACAATTTTTTTTCCATCTCTGAGCTAGTTTCCTTGGAGCACATAACGCCTCTAAAAGAGACAGTGAAAACTACTAGCATTGCTTGACAATTTTCACTTTTGATAAATGCAAGAAAGAAAAGATACTACAGTGGACAGTGGTGTCAAATTTCTACTGCTAAAAAAAGGCACACTCTCTGAAGAAAGGGAAATCAGAAATGATTACAAAGACACAAAAAGATAAGAAATACCTAAAAGTGTATTACCAGCAATATTAGAAAAGGTTATTAAATTAGAGATTATTATAGAGACAAAGAACTGTAATGTAACCAAAACCAGCAGTTTCAGCACTATATTGTCATACTTCACAGCATTAAATATATATATATACACACACACGTACATGGGGATGGAACATCTACTTAACATACGCATTTCTTCAAAACAAAAGTGACAACTAGGAAATATAGTAATCTATATTTTATATTAATATATGATTTAGTAAACATAAAAGTGCTGAAGATAACAGCTCATAAAAACAGAACCATGCCATCTATGCTGTAACATTTTATATATTTCAGATAGAAGGGAGTATTAACTGCAAACGACCTTTTTCAAATACTCATGGAGAACAATGCCAAAAATTTTCTGGTGATGTGCTCACAAAAGTTCTGTACTTTTGCTTGAAAATCATGGCTTAAAACCTTTTATCTCTCTAAGATCCCCTCTTCTTCCTCCAAAGAGGAATATCAATTTCTTTATAAACTTCTCCCACACCTAAATTCTGAGGCAGGATATGTCCTACTCGGGCTTCTCAGCAATGTTTGACAAATGAAAATATCAAACTCATGAAGTTATATTTTCATAAATATATTATATCTGTGCTGACTAGCCAGCTTTTAATTTTCTGTTGGTGTGTGAGTATACGCAAACTGTAAATATATAATTTCTCACATGCTTGTGTAAGTGTAATAGGTAGCCTCAGAAGTTATCACTGTCAATGATTATCTCTACAAAAATTGAAATCCTTAAGCAGTGATATATATGGAAAAATGGAGCAAGTAGAAGGCTAAGTGATTTGACCAAGGCCAGATATAATGAAGTGGTGAAGTAGGTTCAATTTATAGCAGTCAGACATGAAGCCTTTTCAGCTCCCATTTCTACAACTTGAAAGCTTGCTATGCATTAAAGCTCTGGTGGAAGTTCAGTATCTTCATTTATCTTTTTACTAATCTTTCCTTTGTCAGGAAATCTTTCCCTTTTAAATCATCTAAAATGAAGAAATTAGACCAAATAAAGCCCTATCCTGAATTTTCTCATCAACATCTTTTTCCCAAATTCCAATCTTCTACATTCGTTTCAAATCTAAACAAAGTCCTAAAGTCAATATGTACTTGAGTTGCAGTCTCCACAACTAGTTTTGCCTTCAGCAAACCTTAAAGAGATCAGCATGCATTTTGTTTCTATAGGATTTATGCAACTAAACTCCAATACTTTAGAGCTATTTCAAGCTCTAGCTGTTTCTGCTCTCTTCCAGTGCAGAATAATCTCAAATGATTTTCCCAGGGAGAGTGAGGAGAAGATGATTATTGAAGCAACTTGAGGACATTATCACCTTCTTCAAAAACAGGGTAATTCAACAGAATGATAAGCATGTACTCCATTGCATCTCTAGTGTGTCCTTTGAGAAAGAAGCAGAGATTACATTTTCTGTCAAAGATGCTTTATTGTAAGAGATGAGTGAGGGAGGTGTTAAGCCATTTGGAGGGTTCAGAAAGCAGTATAGCACATTCAGTCGAAGAAGGAAAACTTGACCCTCAAATGACCCTAATGCTTACTCTAGTCAATGCAATAATATTTGTCACAATTCACCTGCTAAATCATCAGGCAGAGCAACAAAAAGAACAGATTTTCTTAATGTCACTCAGGTGATTGGTCTATCTTGTAATTCCTCTTGACACTAAACCAAACAGATTAAACAGTAGGAAATGACACAGCAGCCAAATTTCAAACACCTGCTGCCCATTTCATCTGGATTGCTGAATCCCTCCAGAATCACACATCTGCAACATATGCAATGTCCAAAGAATCACTGATTAGATTTCCTTTTTTTACCTGATATTCTACTATGTAGTTGTTTTGGGGTTTTTTACCCTAAAATAAAAACTAAATCTTTATCAAATAACAGATGTGCACTCATTCAGCAATTTTAGTGTGAATGTGCAAACAGATCTCAGATCCCTTTTTCTTTAAAAAATTATCTCCAAGGATTTAATTCAAAAGGAAACCGTAAGAAAACATCCATATTATTGCTGTATTTTTCATAGTAGTTAACCTACAGCTCAAGTAGTAGTTTAACTCTCTATAAAGCTATATTCATAAGTTTATTAGAAAAAGAACTTTCAGACAAGAAATTAGAAGAACTACATTGGGAACTGTAGTAATTGAGACCAATAACCAACACCAAATTATGATACATCTGTAAATCTAATGGAAAAAAAGAATTGAAATACTCTTTTTACCATGTTCTTCTGTACATATTTCAAAATCTATGATAGAAAACTGTTTTTTTTAAAAACAGTTATAACAATCATATAAGATAGAGAAAAGATCTTTAACAACAACAGATACTGCAAAGAATATTTAGAATTAGGCTATCTGCTAAGTTTAAAATGTAGCTTGCATCTCTAAGTTATATTCTATAAAGCATTCACATTCAGCATGCCTCTTGGCAGGCTGACCAGACTTCTTATATTTCTTGTATTTCCTATACTTGAAATCTCACAACCTATGTTTTAAAGCATTTCAATATAGACCGCATACTTTTACTTTACACACAAACCAACAGTCTTTTCTTGTGGCTTAGATCTCCAGGCTGGGCATAAGAAAACAGTACTGGTTAGAGGAGACTGTAAAAAAATAGTGAAGATGATGTTCAGTAAAAGAAGTATCAGAATCACAATTTTTTACTACTGGACTCTTTGTACACTTTGCAGCCCCTCCATGCAGCAAAAGGATTTCTGTTGACCTTTGGTCACTAGACGCTTGCTTCAGTCACTCCCAGCATCACACAGAAGATTAGTAAGATGTCAGAGAAGCATGAAAATGGTAGCAACAACACTTTTCTTTAAAGGCCATAGAAAATAGGCTACGGGAGAGGAAATAATTGCCTTTTTTTGTATTTTTTTATCTGTGAAGCTACCTCGTAGGAAAACTAACACTACGCTAGAGTACAGCAAAGGAAGGCATAACAATATTTTACCTTTGTGACTCTAAACTGTTTGATTCTACATATGTGCTCCTTTTTACTTTCTAAAGACCATCTTTACCAGATGATCTTTACAGTGCCTTCCAACCCAAACCACTCCATGATGCTACTTTTTTTATTTAAATAGATACAATGATATTTGGATTCCACAATTACATTTACAGGAGATTTCTATAGATTATACTCACCTGGATAAAGAAAACGTCACCACCAAATGTTATCATTCCTTGCGCCTGATCTCACAGATCTTAAGTCACTGTTGTGGTTTTAAGTAGCCAGAATTTTTTATTAGCTGGGGGGGCTAGGAGAGAGGCTTCTTTAAGAAGCTGCTGGAGTTTTTCTCTGCTCTAAGCTAGCCAAGGTCTGGCAACAACGCCTCTGTCATAACACATTTAAGAAGGAGTAGGGAAAAAAAGTCTGCGCAGAANCCCCCCCACACACACCTGCCTTCCCGAGCTGTTGGGGGAAAGTGAAGGATCTTAAAAGGGAGGGGTGCGGGGGAGAAAGGTGTCTGTAACAACTATCAAACTGCTCACCCTTAAACTCTTAAGCTTTGATTTTAGTAGTAGTTGTAGTTGTAGTAGTAGTAAATTCTTAACATTCTAAGTTAGAGCCTGTTTTGCTTGTGTGAAGTAGTTAATAAACAGTTGCTTGTAATCCTTATCACAAAAGTCGGGGGTTTTTTTCCCTTCTCTGAGAAATTTTAGATCTACGTGTGGGCTCTAGACTTTTAGCCAGAGTCAAAACCATGACAGTCACACTGAAAGAAAAATGTTTGCAGAATTTGGGGCAGGGAGGGGAGTGGGCCTGTATTTCCTTTGACATTTGATGATACAGCAACAGATTACTCTCCTGAAAAACCTACAAAAATGGATTTACTTAAGTGATCTATGTTCACTAAACTCCACAAAGAAATAAAACCCTTGGGCTACAAGCCTCAAAGTACATGTGACCATAACTATGCATTTGAGTGGCACTATTAAAACCAGTGGTCCTAGCACTGAATATAAAAGTTAAGGATTAAGGGACATTTGCAGTGCAGAGGGTGAGAATTCATAAAGGTGTTCCTCTAGTTTCTGTATGTGGGTGTATATGGGGGAACTGTGTTTCACTTAAATCTATACCGACAGTGAAAATGTAGCAAAATCATTTACACATGTCTAATTATTTTAAAATGAAAGAATATATTTTCAAATAGGACTATATTAAATCACAAGAGAGTAGTATAAGTACTACCTTTATGTGAAAAGCCTATTACATAAAAGAGTATTTATCCCTGTATGGGGCAGGTAGTAGAAACAATCTAACACTTAAAGTCGTTGTAAATATTTGCTTTCCCAGGCTGAAAAGCTAAAATACAGATGTTCTTAGAAGACAATTGGTGCCTAATATCAGATTTAGTTTTAGAAATCAAGCTGTTCAGGATTTCGGTCACTGTTGACTTATTTTAGCACTACGCATGCAATCTCCTTTTACAACCTTATGCATATATGTAACAAACAACAGTCTCAACTTGAGGAACTTTTACTTGATTTAGTTTGTTGCTAATTAACAATTACTTTTGATCACCAGGTCAGGTATGGGGTGGGAAAAAACACAATCATGAAGACACTTAATAAACAGTCTTCCTTCCCTGTCGGAGTCCAGGATATCTGGACTACACCTCAAATTGCTCTGGAGGATCTGGGACCCTCGCAGAGACCCCAGGAGGACACAGTCTTTGATCTGTGCCTCTGGGAAAAGCTTCCAACATTAATGGAAGAAGCAAAAGCAGTAAAAATATAAGATTATAGTTTAGTTTGTCACAGAAGTGAAACTTATAGTTTCGGGTTTTGTAGTATGGAAATAAAAGAAGACAAGATGGAGGATTTGGGGTGTTGCCCTAAGTTCTCTTTTCTTCTTCTTCTTGCTCCATTTACTACAGTAGAGGTAGCACATAGACATTGATAGAATAGATTTGAGGTAGAAGAAACGTGTTAGCAACACATTATGATTACTGGTACAGAATTGTAAATATGGTACGTAGTATCAGTTCATTGGTTATCAGAGTCGTTAAAACTTAGCAGCAGTCACCATTCCACGGCTTTTGCAGCACATGCTTTGGTGTGTTAAATCCAGGATCAGGATGGCACACTGAAGTTGTGATAAGAACTTAATAAACAAGAGAAACTGAGAAGCTGCGGGTCCAATCTCTTATCTGGTACAGGACTTTGATATTTAGAAGAAAAGCTCCAATTTAGGAGCCAGGGCAGCGACACTTCCCCTTCCCCAGGTTCAGCTTGACTCAAACCCATCTCCTCTCCACTTCTTAGTCTAGGGTTGCCTTGTTTTCTCTGGGAAAAAATTGCAAACCACACAGAGCTGAATATAATGTACATCATTAGAAGCAATTTTAATCCAAATAAAGTTACTTGGATAACTTTGGGATGAAGTTACCCAATTCATCCCAATTCTACCATCAGGTGATAGGCAGCAGAGGATGTCAGGGTCATGTACACAATGGTTTCTCTCAAATGCTTTGTGCTTCTTTCTGCTTTCCTCTCCCACACTTTGCCTCTTGCCCCTTTTCTCAGATGTTTTTGCTTCTTTGGGCTTTCCTGCAGCTCTCTTTCTTAGCATCCTTGTTACTGCATGGCTCACCTGTGGGCCATGGTCCTTCAGGGATGTCCTTTCCCAACGTGGTGCCTCCTCCCAAGAGCATGTCTCCAGACAGATACCTCCACACGCTCAGCCGCCTGTTTCTTTCTTAAACATGTTTTTTTGCAGTGATGCCAGCACAAGAGATAACATTGTGGTTACTTTTGTGTTGCCAAAACAACATTTATATATAGAGGCAGGAGAAATCCTCTGTTTTCTTATGTCTCTGACACATTGCACCTATTGCTACTACCAGGAATGATGAGAGACTGGTAAAATGACCATGTCCATGTTTCTTGTGATGCTTTGTACTGAAGAACCACAAAAAAGATTTCAACATATATTGTTGTGGGATTTACTGAAAAAAAGTGCAAACTAGATTTTTACAAGCAAAACCAGAGTGCTGACAGAAAGACACTTTTCAGAGCTCTAAAGAACCCAAAGTCCATATGGCTCAACCATAAGATTGAGAGAATGGAATATGATTCCACACTAGTTTTCACTCAGTATGATTATTGCCAGTTCTGAATGGAATCTAAGCCCAAATGTACACAAAAAAGAATTTTCAGACATTCAAACCTATTCATTAGTTGCAAGTTGTCACCTTGAAAAGACATTGTGTACCTAGCCATTCGCAGATTAGGGGGAATAAAATCAATAAAAAAACATATTGAGTGCTGTATGTGCATTTTGTAATCAAAAATGTGCATATGTAATCACGAATCAGTGATGACACACATGGGCTTTGTAGCTAGCAATGCCTTTGGGGTTTTTTTTGCATTAATCTCAGGATTTCAGCTAAACTATGGTCCATACTGTATGTACTATTAAAAAACATTCAGAACTAGTAGTTCTCAGGATTTTAAAATGGAATTGGTGAAGCAAGGACTTATTCAGAATTCATGCACACGTTTTCCTTTATGTTTGTCAAGAGATTTTGAAATGGCTTTCACTAACTGAAATAACAGCTAGAAATATACTTGACATTTCACTTACTTTTGAGTATTTGTAACCTTGGTGCAAATGTTTCATCTCTTAAATTTTCTTGTATACTGGGATGCAGTTCATGAAAAATACATCTTTCGTGTGGCATCCAATATTTGGAGATTACACCACCTGGAATCTATTTATTCAAACACACCTGGTGCTGTCTTCTCTTTTTAGACTGTAATACAACTTAGCCTTACCATTAATATGAATCATAATTTCTGGGCTGTAGAGAAGTCTGTTTACTTCTTTCCCCATAAGTTACATACATTGTGGAAAATAACTGAAAATTCATTAATACCATGAACTTCCAGTGCCATTCTGCTGGAGATTCTGTACCAATATGAACAGTACTTCTGTTTTTATTTTGGTTTATTTTATGTTTGTTTCATAAATGCCAGCAGTGGTGAAAAGGACTAGGCACCTTCAGTATCAGAAGCCAAAATTTTGTTATTGCTGAGCATATCTATTGGGTCGTTTTCTGTTTGGTTTCACTGTTGTCCAATCATTTCCTCATCAGTACACTCCCAGAAGAAACCACAAGGCCTGAAATAAAAGAGGTTTTTTTCTACAATTACTTGACAGAAGGTGCTTAAAACCCTGTGAACCTTAATGCAAGTCTTTGACAGCTCATATAGATTCATTTTGCTAGGGCCTGAACATCAAAAGAAATCTTTGAAATGAGTTCATAGTAGATTCTTCACATGAATAAAATCATTGTTTGAAAGTCAAATACTACAAAATTGCAAACCACATAGAGCTGAATATAATGTACATCATTAGAAGTAATTTTAATCCATTTATCATCTGGTGATTCATATTTGCCCTTCATTTTACAACGAAAAACAATCTGTGATTATTTTCCAATACTATGGCATTGTAAAGATCACTTGATCAGCGCACTTCTGCATAGACAACTGTCTTTTCAGATCATTGGGTAAAGAATTAAGCTTAACTTAAAAATTGCCAAATATTTAGTATAAAGTAAGAATCCAAGGAATGAAAATACCTTCACTTCTACTGTCCAAAAATACATCCTTTACATGCTATTTTTTAAATCATTCTCTGCGTAATTTGTTTCCATTTATTAAGTTGTGTCTCTCCTATTGTTTTGTTTGGAAATTTAAAATCCTGACAGTTCTGTCCTCTGTATGTTCATGAAGAATTAACAAAATGTAATCGGTGTTTCTTATCATCCATCTTGAAGCAAGTACAGGATTTTTTGGCCTGGGATATTCCCTTAATGGTTTGGGTGGGGGTCTTGTGAGGTTTTTCCTTCTCCCCTCTGTTTACCTAAAGGGATTTCCAAAGCAATTTTTGAGAATATTTCAAGGTCAGTTATTTGGGGATATCATTCCTAAAATACCTCTGTTCTCATTTATCCTATATTTTTATATCTTTTAGCAAAAAAACAAACAAACAAGTTAAAAATTTTTAATGAAAAAAATGTCTAGTGGTAATCAGGATTCTGGCAGAACACACAGTACACACATCTCCATCACTCACAGTATCATCAAACTGCCAATGCAAAGTCTTAATACCAAGCTACAATATTTTAGCAATTAGGAGCCAAACCCTCTCCCCAGACATCCAAGCAAATATATTTCCTTGCTATTCAAACACATACTGTATATTTCTAAGGAAAAAAAAAAAAGTGACTGGATACTAAGTGTAACACTTCTTCCTCAGGAAAAAGTGTTTCCTGAAAAGCTAAAAAGAAGTAATAATGATAATGAAAATTATAGCATCTAGTATCATTATTTTCCTCTTTTTTTTGAGAGTATAAAATGATTTAAATATTTAACTATTTGGCAAGCACTCACAAAATACCACATATCCTGACAGACCTCAGAGCACTTCAGAACTCTATAATAATAGACTAACTCCATTTACTACTGAAGTGCAGCCAACTAT
This sequence comes from Calyptomena viridis, assembly GCA_013390005.1. Lineage (NCBI taxonomy): Eukaryota > Metazoa > Chordata > Aves > Passeriformes > Eurylaimidae > Calyptomena > Calyptomena viridis. The sequence goes on from WEIV01030162.1 coordinate 19,817, forward strand.
GAGACAGAACACAGCAGTGGTTTAACAGCACAGATGAACACTGTCAGCCCTTTAGATTAGTAGGTAGATGTAAATATCTTATCCATTTAAAGACCATAGGGTGCTTTGAGAAAGAGTAGTATTAGCCAAACTTCTAAATAGCAAAGAAAGTAGTAATAATATTCCAGTTCTTTTAGAGGTGTATTCCTTTTTCTCTTTTTGCTTTATTTGGGGGTTTTCATTAGTTGTTTTGGGTTTTGTTGGGTTTGTTTGTTTATTTTTGGTTTTGTTTTTTTGGGGGGGAGGGTTGTGTGGTTTTTTTTTAATGTAGAATCATTAGAAAACATTATTTGGAATAAATAAAATCCTTATTCCAAATGAATACTGAATTTTATCTGAGTTTAGACAAAAATAATTCCATCTACTGAACTCATACTACTGTCTCCTTTGATGGCCTGCAGTTAAATCCTGATTCACAATGAGCTAAACTACTGAATTTGTTCTGATTCCAGCTCAGAAATACTTTACTTTTCCACAGTGCTTATTGATGTCCCTCAGTGAAGCTTAAGTGACATACTCTTGGTATTTAAACATACAGGGCTCAATCTGTTGCTTAAATATAAACGCCTAATGCTATTTGTCATGCTCCAGGATTATTTGAGACATTGTCAGGAGTCTGGCACATATAACAGGATCTATGGGAGACTCATGCCCATCTGGAAAGGCAGCTGGAGGCTAGATTTAAGCAACTAAATCAAGTTTCCACTGCAAATTTAAGAGCAGCAAGCTGGTGCTAGATATACCGCTTCTTTCCTACAATTTCTGCCTATCTTATCTAGTGAAACAAATTATTATGGAAGTGCCAACACAGAAATTTCTTCTGCTTTTAGGAACTGGAAGGAGTTCCTACAAGTGTGTCGGTTAAAAGTTACAGATTTCATTGGCAAAAAAAGCGTGTCTCGCTCTGGTTAGAAAGTGTCTTTGACATATTAGATCATGAGACTCTAAGGTTGTGTTATAATTAGCCAGATGTATATTTTTAATTAGTAAGAATAGTTTAGTATTGTACCTATGTTTGTCATGTAACAGATGTTAGAAGCATTAGCTGGTAAGCTAATCTGGTGAGTATCGCTGTTCAAAATTGAGTGCAAGCAGACTAAAGACATATTTGACTGTGGACACAAGGACCAATATTTCAATTTCATCATTCTGCAAGACAGTTGAGGGTTACTTGTAACAAATAGAAAATACAATTAATAGTCTCTTTGGACAGTTTAAGAGGCCTAAGTGTTAAATATTTCTACCCTGAAGACCATAAGTACTGGAGAAGTACAAGCTGTCCATTGTTCAGCCATGCAGCCCAGGGCCTTAGGTTCCACATGGTGTGAAGAATGAAAGAAAAAGTAGTTTAGGTTTAATTTATCTTCCTACATAAGATTTTTTTTCCTTATTCTTTTTTGCTTCCTTTTCAATACTTTAGAAGAGCTAGTTTGTCTGAGTCATTAAACACCTTTTTTTTTCCTCCTATTTCTTCCTTTCTGTCTCCCCATCTTTTCCCTAGTTTCAGCAGGTATTCTGTGAATCCTATCATATTGATAAGAAGGTCTAGGGATCTGCCTCCAGCTCCTACATAAATATGCATAAGAAAATAATGTTACAGGAAGACCAAATGACACAATAAAAACTTCCCATAGCCTCACATATACTGTATATGATACTGTGTATCATATGAACTCTATCTATAAAAATATCTTTTAGTATGTCAGACTTAAAACGTGACTTTTTTAACATGGATATGAAATATTTTCATACTTCTTTACTGTGCTAAAATAATTATTATAGTTTGAATTTAGATTTAGCAATAATCTGTTTTACCTTTGAAGTGGATTCATGGGTTGGATAAAAGATGATAAAGCTGAAGTTGCCTTCCTTCAAAAGTTACTGCAAAATATGCACACAGCCATCAATCTTTAGTCAATCAAACTACCTTAAAACTGTAGAGTTGTTTTGTTTTTCATTTGTGGAAAAGTGCCAAAACAGCTAGTTTTCCTTCCATAAACCATGTTCATTGACTGTAGTCGTAAAAGAACCTTTAAAAAGGCTATCTCAAAAGTTATATATGTGCTTAATAAAATTGTTGCTCATTGTTTTTTCAGTAAGGGATGAAGCAGTTCAATCTGAGAAAGTTTTGGTTTTGATTTTTGGACATGCAAATAAAACAAAACTAAGTTTATTTTCATTCATGTAAATTAATGAATGTGGTCATTTTACACTAGGATACTAGCAACCAAAGATGATATTCATTCCCTATGTAAACTCTTATCAAGCATCTCAGCACCACAGCATCTCAATTGTGCTATTTGAAAATGAAAAGAACAACGATGCTTAGCTACCTTATTATCCTTGGATAACATTTTATGTGCAAAATGTTGCAAATTGATCACAAATTTAACACAGCAACCATGTACTGCTGAGTACATTACCTATTATGTTGTTCAACATCTCACATTCTTGATTCTACAACCAAGTAACCCGAATACCTGGGCTCATGTTTGTAGAAGGGTGCCTTTAGGGAGCAACACACTATGAACTCAAAAATTACTCAGAACAGTAATTTTCCCATTCAGAAATGAACATTGTATCACTCTCTATAATACTGAACAGAAAAACTCCAGCTAAATTAGATGTGGTGCAGAATATAAAACAACAGATAAGCAAGTAAACCAAAACACCCTACCGTCAACGGCAAGTTTTCTGGTTTGGGGAAATTTTTAATTAGGAGAGATCTCAGTGCTGGAGCCAGATACCAACAGAGTGCACAACACAAAGCACTATAAAAAGTCCCAAATACACTGCAAAGGTTTTCAGTAAAGATGTGCTGTGGAAGAGCAGCAGGAAAGCTGATTCATTCATTCAATGGTGCACTTNTTTAAGATATAAACTATATTTTAGAATTAGAACAATAAATTTAATTTTCTCACCTTTTTCTTTTTTTTCTCCTTTTGAGCATCTTAAGGTCACAGTGACTTAACAAATTATGCCAGAATTTATATAAAGACTTGTAGTACAAACACAGTTCTTTTAGCAAAAGCTAAAAAAAAATCTGGGTAAAATATCTTTAAGCATAATTCTTTCTATGCTGGGCCATGACTGTCTTTGAAATCATATTTTTGTTAACTTTGGAATGTTCAAAGAAACTACATACTTACTTGAAATGCCGCAGCCAGCCACTACGAGTTATATTATAACACTGCTTTACCAATGATATTTTGGTACATCTGTAAATATCTGGCAAAACTTACAATATCAGAAACTGATCTTCCTGTTTGAACTCAGACAACATAAGCTACAAATTCAAATACCAGATGCAAACCAGCAAAATAGATATCTATATATGGTAGTTAACTAAGAGGCATGTTTTTAATTTGAATCATGGAATTTTGAATGGTTGGACATAACACAGATTTGCTAGGGCAAAGGATGTGTGTACATGTGTGTGTTATTTAAACCAGCAAATAAAGTCCACAACAAAGTCAGATTTGGTGAAAGCCCCAAAGCTACACTTAGTTCAAATTCAACCTTGAAAAGAACAGTGCAAAGTGTGAAACACAGTACAGTAGTGTTTGAAGAATATAATCAATTTGTTGAAGAGGTACAGGCAAACTATCCTGGTTTACCTCTTCGTTTCCTCATTTATACGAAGCCAGCTCGTGTAACTATCTGGTGATTGCAATGCTGCCTA
>WEIV01030163.1:2574-21166 GCA_013390005.1 Calyptomena viridis
CTATTGAGTGGGCTGGGGGTGCACATAAACTTGGGAGGGAACACAGTTGGAACAGCTGAGTTAGACTGACCAAGCAATGCTCTGTATGATATAACATCATGCAGTAAAGCTGAAGAGCAGGTTGATGGGGAAGACGCTACTTGAGAACTGACTGGATAACAATCCGCTGCTGGTGAGAAATTGTTTTCACATCATTTGTCGTTCTTGGGGTTTATTTTCCTCCCTCTCTCTGTCTTTTTTTCTTTCTTTTTCTTAGATTTTTAAAGTTTACTTATTTTTTCTTATTAAAGTGTTGTCATTTGAACCCATGAGTTCATTTCTCACTTTTACCCTTCCAATTCTTCCCCATCCTGCTGAGAAAGGGGTGAGTGAGTGTGTGGCGCTCAGTTGTCAGTTGTTAAACTGCAGTAATTTTGATGTCCAACATAAGGCATGAAGGGTTTAAGATAATAGCAGATTGCCTAGAGTGAATTAGAAGGGATTTATATCTGTTAACAGTTGCTTGTCATGATATTGATCCACCTGTGTTTGATAAATAGTTTATCTGATCTACGGTGTGCTCTTTTTTTTTCATAGCATAAAGATTGGCTTTTGTATTTTCTTGGGCTCTGTAGAGCTTAGTGGTTGTTTTGCCTGCTAGATGTATTATTAAAACACTGGTTTTGAGCTTATTCCAATATTTTTTTGCTGTACTGAAGTCATTACTGTACTTTGAGTACCATCTGATGGATACAATTAATATTTCGAGAGATTTGTTTGTTTGTTTGTTTGTTGTTGTTTTCTTTTTCTTTTTTTTTAGGAAATAAATAATGAAATTTTGCTGTAGCCACACTGTGGAAAAATACACAGAGTGAGAAGGGTAGTGTTTGTTGGGGTGATACTTCTTGTTAATGTTGTGTTACTGTTTGTTCCATTTTATTTTATATATTCTAGTACAGAACTGTTACTTGCTTTTACAACAATTTTGACTGAAAGTCTTTTGATTTGAAGGGTATAATAAAGTGGAGGAGGAGTTTCTTTCTACTCCAGGAAGGTTCCCACCTTCCCTGGCAGATACTGTCTTAACCTTAGACAGGTGGGTACCTAGAAAGCTCCTCCCCTCTAATTGTTTGGTACTTCATTCCTGAACAACTGCAGAATCCTGAAGACCTTGTAAATTACCCAAATAAATGAAATATCATTGATGAAGGTATCCAGTATTTCAAGGAATTACTCAAGGTGGAGGTGCTCTACATTAGCCTGAATGACCACCAGGTATCCAAAGGCCTGAGAAATCTGGGTCATCCAGTACATGTGGCAAAAGTTTGTAAGAAGTTCAGTGTTGTCATGTGCCAACACTCTAGCAATAATGAGCTGGAGAGACACAGAGGCATCAGCTGTGGATAAATTGGCCAAACAACTCCAAGAATATGAGGATAACCTCACTTCCTTCCCTATAAGCCTGCATCTTGACTGTAGAGAAACTGACCCAAATGTCGGCTAAGCAAATCAAGAAGGATAGTTCTTCCTCAGGTACACTAGCCAAGGTGTCAGTTATTAAGAGTCATCTTTTCTCCACTCAAGGGACACACATTCTGTGTAACCTGGTAGTTCTTTCCATGTTACCGGGGAAAGACATGAGGAAGTAGGGTAGTGAACCCAGCGGGACTAGAAGCTCAGATACAGGAACTGCAAGGAGAAAAAACATGCAAAATCCAGTCAGCCAGGAAAATTGTTTCTCTGGTGTTTGTTGAGCAGGGTAGAAGGGCTGATCAGACTTTTGACCCTGATGGAGCTCTTGTTTGCAGTTACAAAGATCAAGTAATAAATACTCCAACCAGGAACAGAGTGGCCTTGCCTTATGCCAGGAGGAAGAAACGGAGAACTGGATTTATCTGAAAATGCAAAAATCATGCAAATACCTGTCAAAGATATGGAACATCTCATACAAAACCCATTGTACCACATGTACCACACTGTACCACATTTTCTGGGATAGACAATGCTGCCAACTTTGCACCCTCAGACTCTGTGTGATGAAACCACATGAGACTTGTAGAGCTTCATCAAGAGGCCCAACTATTTGCTACAAATTTTAGAGTATGCTGTTCCCCTGTCAACAAAGCAAACCATCCTGTTTCTCTTTGATGACAAGACAGATCCTTTGAGACAATAAAAGACACAGAGGAATAAGGATAAGAACCTGGTTTATAGGTACATCATGCTGATCTCAGAACAAAAAAAGAGGCACAATGAAAGAAAGACATGCACTGGAGGGACAGTCCACCTAGTTTCTCATATCCTCTTTATTGACAGATCCCCTTCCTTTTCCAGTGTCTCTTTCTAAATCAGAGAGATACATATTTGATGGGTAGGTGGGGGATTTGTTGGACAGTTGCATTGAGACGATATGGCTCAATGGCTCAATGTATAGAAGTGGATCAGTGACAAGGGCTGACCCTCACAGATACATATTGAAACAAGTATTAATATTTTCATCAATGACGTAGATGAAGGGATCAACTGCATCCTCAGCAAGTTTGAGGAGGACACCAAGCTGAGTGGTGTAATTGAGAAGACTTACGGACAGGATGCCAACCAAAGGGACCTCGACAATCTTGACAAGCTTTGGAAATAAGTTCATGGAAACCTTAAGAGGTTCAACAAGGAGAAGTGTAAGATGCTGCACATGGATCAGGTCAACCCCTGGTATCAATACAGCCTGTAGGATGAATGGATTACGAACAACCCTGTCAAGAGGAACTTTGGGATGCTGACAGATGAGAGGCTGGATTTGAGTCAACTATGTGCACTTAGAGCCAAGTGCACATGTCCTGGGCTGCATCACGAAAGCATGGCAAATAGATTGAAGAAGGTGTTTCTGCCCCTCTACTCTGCTCTCATGAGAGCCCACGGGGAATATTGAGTCCAGGTCTGGAATGCCCAGCACAAGAAGGACCTGTTGAAGACCTCAGAAGATGATCAGAGGGCTGGACACCTTCCTATGCAGACAGTCTGAGAGAGCTGGAGTTACTCAGCTTAGAGAAGGCTCCTGGGAGATTGTGGGTAACCCAGAAAGCAAGACGGTATCCCTTTCCTAAATTATTGTGTGGCACCTGGGAAATTTACAGCTTTGGGAATTTTCAGTATTGTTTTAAATTCTTGCACCCTGACCATTAAAGACTGCTTTTATCTCATTGATTTTCCTCTACACCAAATCCTTTCTTTTGCGTTCTTTGAAATGTGTTTTCCAAGATGACTATGTTCTTGGAGGAAGAGATAATTTATTTTCAGAAACACCTTGTCTGGTTGCACATGATCTGTTTCTCCTCTGAACGAAAGAACTATTGAACATCTGGTACTTTTGTCCCCTGAGAAATCGCACTCAGTAACTAGATGGGACTGGGGTGAGAAATGGTTGCTTAGTTTAGTTATGGTGAGTTGAACTCTTCAATTTTTATCCTGCTAGGCTTTTTACTATTCCTGAAATAACTTTTTTACCTCATGCAGAAGGAGCATGGCTTAATGCACAAAAAGATGCAGACCCTGAAATATTTAGACAATGTGCAATCTGGTTTTAGTTGTCTTTAGTCTATTTTTACTTATCTTATACTATGTGGCACACACATAAGATGCTGGTTTGTTTCCAAAATCCTGCAAATTTGACAGATAAAGTATGGTAATTTCTAAAGGGAAAGCTAATTCTTTAACAGAAGGCACAGATTAAATATAAACAAAAGTTATGAGATGTAGAGAGAAGAAAAGTTTCTTATTTGTAAAAGAGTAAACAAGCTCCTCCTTTTTTATGGCTATGCAGAACAACCCCCCCTCTTCACCTTCTCTGTCACTTGGATCAAGAAATGTCACCAGTTCTCCTCAGAAGCCTCCTGGATTGCTTATGCTCTGCTCTGCTGTTCAACCAACAGACCATGTGGTTCAAGTCCCTGAAGAGGTTCAGGGCCTGTGAATGTGAAGTTGCTTCCAGCTGTCTGAAGAAGGTCTCATCTACTTTTATTCCTGACCAAGCAGTCTATAGCAGACACTCATTATAATGTCCCCTATACTGTCCAGCTCCTTTATCCTTACCCAAAAGTTCTCATTGACTCATCCCCCATCCCCAGGCAGTGCTCCATGCACTCCGGCTTCTCTCTCACATAAAGGACAACTGCCCATCCTTGTGTTTGTAAGCAAGTTTTTTCTAAAAACCCTGTATCCATCCATTATAGCACTCTAGTCATGGGTATTGTGTAATGATGGATAGGGTTAAAAATTAGAGAAGACTAAGAATTAGAGGGTAAAATTCAGCTGCTGCTCCCAAGATGGGACACAGTCATTATGCCTCACTAAGATTCCCCAAACAATGATAAGCACCTGCTACAGGGGATAAGGTACTGCAGACTCTCTCCATAAACATCCTGCAAGGAGAAGAACGTGTGTGGCAAACGCTCCCCCCTAGCCCTTTCATGTGACAGGTGTGATATCACATTTCTGTGATCCCAACAAAACTATAGCCCTGAAACTCCACAGAGATCTCTAATTCCTTTTGTTCATTCTCTATGCTGCAACCATGTAGAAGCATTTCAGAGAGGCGTCTCATCATGCTGATTTCCAGAGAGGCTCTGTGGTTTTCCCCTGTAATGAAGCCATGGAGTCACTTACTTGCTTACATGTAAATGTTTGATATGACTCTTAAGTCCTGTTTCGTTGATTATATATTCCCTTTTTTCACATGATCCCGGGCACTTTGCTTTCTGACCTTGTTCATCACTTGGCTGCTGCTTTTTCCTTCTTTGTGGTTTAGACTTCTTCCTATCCGGTCAGACAATTTGACTGCTCAGCAGCAGGATCCTGACAGCAGGATCTCCACCAGTAGAGGTCACCCTCTTTCTGCACTGCCTGAAACTTGCTGTCGCCAGCACCCTGTCCCTGCAGCTGGTGAGCATCAGCTGGCACCCTCTCACCCAGGAGTTTTCAGTACTCAAGTCAACCCATCACATAAGAGTTGGCAGTACTAAAGAGATTGAAGAAAGAAACACAATGATCAGACCCCAGGTTTTAGCATTCATTCAGAGTCTTCATGTCATCCTCCTCTTTCTGCGAGGGATGGGAAGCAGAGGGAGTATTTGTTTTGCTTTTATTTCCATGTTTGGTCATCTAATAACGGAAGTAATAGGTCTAACATTCCAAATACCACACACAGGAGATAGTGTGCTTTAGCTAGGTGGAAATTAAAATATCCTTATGTAGCAAAGAGGAAAGTCTTCAGAGATATATAAGGAAAAGAAGAAGGTGGGGCAAGTAATTATAGCCAGTAGTTTCTGATGTTTGCTGCATTAGTGTCTGCTGTTTCAAGAATGCTCTAGAAGTCATGGCAGTCACTGCTGCTGCATCCAGGGACAATACATAAGTTCCTGAACCCCTTTCCCATCATAGGAGTTCAAAGGCAATGAACTAACTAGTCTCTAAAAGCTGTGGAAGGATAAAGAACAATACCAGCTTCCTCTTTGGTGAAGTGAGTGTTGAAATTTTTGACTGAAAGACAGACCTCATCCTTACAAGTACATTGATATGGCAACCACACCTCTTTGCTGTGCTTTTCTGTGAAGTAGCGATTTTCTGAAAACTAGGGTTTGCTATAGAGTAGCTCATAGAGTGTCTTTGCCTTGACCCTGCAAATTTTGGTCATGTTGGTACTGTGTGAACTGCAAAATCTGGAGACCTTATCACATGTGGCTGTCCGCTTCAGGTATCTGCTGCTTCAGGTAAAGGCCCATGATGGACATGTCATATCCTTACTGCTCCATTCTTCCACTGAGTACTCCTTACTAAATGGTGAATGACTAATCTATACTAATTACCTTCAGTACAACATATAGAAATGGGACCTGCAGGTCTGTAAATGGTTTGAAATATTGGTTTTCCATGGCCACGTTTTGGTAGCAGGGTGGGAGGCTATAGGAGAGGCTTCTTTGAGAAGCTGCTGGAAGCTTCCTCCATGTCCAGCAGATCCAATGCCAACCAGCTCCAGGCCAGACGCACCGCTGGCCAAGGCTGGGCCAATCAAAAGTGATAGTAATGCCTCCATGATAACATATTTAAGAAGGAAGAAAAAAAAATTAAGAGTGAGATGAAGATGGAAGCCAGAGAAGAGCAAAATGAGAATATGTGAACAACAACGCAAACAGCAATGTCAGTGGAGAAGGAAGGTCAGTAGGTGCTCGAGGCACTAGAGCTAAGGTTCCCCTGCAGCCTGTGGTGAAGACCATGGTGGAGCAGCTGTGCCCTCACAGTCCATGGAGGACCACATGGGAGCAGAGATCCACCTGCAGCCCATGGAGAAGCCCACACCAGAGCAGGTGGATGCTGAAAGGAGGCTGTGACTCCATGGGAGGCCTATGTTAGAGCAGGGTCCTGGCAGGGAGCCCGCACTGGAGCAGGATTTACTGGTAGGACCTATGGCCTGTGGGGGACCCACACTGGAGCAGCCTGTGCCTGAAGGACTGCACCCTGTGGAAAAGTGACCCATGTGGCAGCAGTGTCTGAAGAACTTTTGCCCTTGGCATGGACTCACATCGGAGCAGTTCATGAAGGACTGTCTCCCATTAGAGGGACCCCACGGGAAGCAGGGGAAGGACTCCTCTCTCTGAGCAGCAGCAGCAAACAACAACTGACTATAACCCCCATTCCTGTCTCTGCACCACTGTGTGAGAGAAGGTAGAACTTTGAAGGAGGGTGGTGGGGAAAAGATGTCTTTAAGATTTATTTTGCTTGTCATTCTTAAGCTCTGATCCTGTTAGTAATAAATTCAATTAATATCCGTACTTGGAGTCTGGTTTGCCCGTGATGGTGATCAATAAGGGACCTCTCATGGTCCTTACCTTAACTCATGAAACCTTTTGTTATATTTTCTTTATTTTCTTTCCTCTGCCCATTTGCAGAAGGGGAGTGAGAGAATGACTTTAGTGGGTACCTGGCATCCAGCCAGGGTGAAACCACTACATACTGCAATATGGAGGGAGCTCAATACATAGTTTATTATTACGTTAATTTTTCCAGTATTTAATTCTACTCTAGAAGATAACTTGGATAGACACACCTCACTTCTTTTCATTCCCAAGCATTGATTCGCAAATCATTCAAGTTCAGAGCAGGGCATAAGTGCCTAATCTTTGTTATTCTTTGTTCATAAAAAGAAAAGGAACTACCAATAGAGAAAGTTTAATGATTGTATCTGAAGATTATCTCTTTTACATTCTTTCAACCTATAGATGCCAGAAAACAAGGTAGCAATTCAAACTGCAAATCTCTTGTAAACTTGCAAAGCCGTAAGGAGCTTAGTGTCCCCTGTGGACTTCTTTGCATACAATGCATCCTCACTTAAAAGAGAAAAACAACATTGTTAGCAAAAAAAAAAAAAAGGAAAATAATCAATAACCATTTTAATAAACAAGAAATATTAAGCATTGGTCGAGACACTGGAAGAGTATTTGTAGTACAGGGTCCTAGAAAAATATATATCCATAGCAATGAAGAGTTCAAAACAAGACTGGAACAATAAAAAAAATTTCCTTCCTTCCTGCCTGCCTTCCTGCCTCCCTCCCTCACTCCCACCCTCCCATCCTTTTCTTTCTTCCTTTTCTTCTTCCTTTGCTTCCCTTCCTCCATTCCTTCCTTTTCTTCCCTTCCTGCTTTCTGTAGTATAGCAGTTTTCACAGCCAACATATCCTGTGTGCAAACTCCTGCTTGATTAGAAGATCAATAATCAGTAGGTGATTAATTTCTGTGAATGAGCAGAACAGAAAAAAAGGACTGAAAAAAGTACACCCAAGATTACAAGTAGCATACTTAAAATAAGCCCATATATAAGAACCTTTTAAAAGGAAGTAAAACTTCAGAAAAAAGATGATTAAATATTTCACATTATTTTCCAATACCTGTTAGCAACTATTTAGGTTAGATTTTATCTGTCACAACCTGTTTCCACTCATTAACAAACTGTTGTTTGTTTACGTTCTTTTCTCATAGATTTCTATTAAAAATAGCAATAATTTAAATAAATTATGTTTATAGCTAGGTCTGCATTTAGTGACAATATAAGATAAGCTATTTTCATTCTATTAAATTATTTACATAAAAAATAGTCAAAAAAATATTTTATGTGTAAGCAACACATAAAATTTTAAGCTTTGTGATGGCATGGTTGACCATAAAGAGCTTTTCTTTTAATATTCTTACATAATTACTCTTATTTTCTATTACAGAATATCTTTATTGTGTAAAACTTTTATTCACTTACAGTTGTATAATAGTAGAGCTTTAATATCTTTGGCTGATGATCTCCATATGATACGAGACAAACACAGTATGTCTTTTATTCACATAGCAACTCATGATATAATTTCACAGAGTGATTCTGTATTTGCGTCACTTGATCAGTCACTCAGCTAATGTAATTTGCAGAGACCCTTCACTGCTGCTCACCAGCTGCAGCTTCTCTTGATTATGTTCTTACATATCTCCTTTCATTATTTATTATTAGTTTACGCTTGCCTTGCCTTGCCTTGCCTTGCCTTGCCTTGCCTTGCCTTGCCTTGCCTTGCCTTGCCAGTTCTTTTTTTCCTCCAACTGAAAATTGAATCAGTTTCTAAGTTGTTGAGAATCATGATTAAAGACAACAGAATTGTATTTCTTCAGTATCATGGCCTTTTATAGGACACTTTTTATTTGACATGCATCAGTTAAGACCAATCATTTCTTTTTGTCTTTAACCCATGCTCCACCAATGTAGCCCTGTGGGCCTGTTGTTCAGAGTTGTGTGCTTATGGCTACATCTATTTTGGAATACTTTTGACAATAGAATTTTTTGCTGGAAAGTTACTGTCTTGTTGAAGTGGAAACACTTCATGAAAACACATCAGCTTCAAAGGAGTTTTCAACAAAAAATTTTCCTCACTAATCAGAAAGAGACAAAGAGAGACCTGAACTGATAAATTAACAACTCCATATGATTAGAGACTTCTAAAATTTTTCAGCTTGTCAAAAACAACCAATAACTCTGGTACTTCATAGAATCCTATTTGTAATAATCTCAGAATGAGCTTTGCTTGAATGGGTGTCTTCCACTGTCAGTCACAGGCAAAGCAGTCTGTAGTTGGAGAATTTCTTTGACTTATTGACAGGCAATGCAAACCTCCAATCACTAACTCAGTAACTGTGAAATGAAAACCATGAACATAAACATTTACATGAACACTCACATAAACGTTTGTTTCCTCCCCATTTATAACACTTTCCGCAATTTGTCTGCATACCTGCAGCTTTAGGTGATAGGCAGCATAGAGAGTGAGGCTGTGTGTCTAAAGGCTTCCTTTACCTTTGGTCAGGGTCTCATGTCCCTTTGTCCTTCTTCAAGCATGGATCATCCACAAGCCCACTGGGGATATCTTGCCCTGGCATGGGTCAGTCATCCTCGGAGGGATGTATGGAAGATTTAGGATTGATTCTGTCTGAGCTTCTTTTTCCAATTCAAACTTAATCTTCAAATTTCAGCCATAGGACCAAGATATGTTTTCATGTTCTAAATATCAGGGAACACCTTATTTTCTTCCAGATATTTGACTGAAAAAGATTTATATCAGCTTGGAAGATATATTCAAATAACATACTTGGAAATGAAAAACAAAAGCTGGTGTATCTAATAATATGGTCAGTTTTAAGTAAAGGTATTTCACCTTCAAGTTTTATCCACTCTTCTCACCTTTTTTAATAAGAAAAAAGTGCTTTTATGGTGCTTTCCTCCATAGTGATGTTTCATACAGCATATGTCATCATTTGATACAAATTTTCAAGCTACTAGATTGCCTTGTAATAAAATATATTTTTTCAATCATTTTTCTTAGTAGATGAGCTAGTAGAATTTTTAGGAATATTTGGATGATTTTTGTAACTTTCTGTCTGCTGAAACTCCTGCTGGAGATGCCTCTGTCAACACATCAAGTGCACCAGAACAGCTCACCTCCTTTTCATTCACAGCACTACTCTTATGCTAATTTAAAATGCTTTTGATTTCAGCTCATGTTTGGGTTGGGGAGGGGAATTTTCAAGGACAACATTATCATAAACATTTATTGTTTCAGGCAATCCAGAAATAAAAGTCAGAACACTCTGCATTGGTAGAATTTATTCTATATTAGATATTAGAAAAAGATTCATCATCCAGAGTGTGGTTGGGTGCTGAACAGGATCCTCAGGGAAGTGGTCACAGCACCAGACTGACAGAGTTCAAGAAGCATTTGAACAATACTCTCAGGCACATGGTGTGACTCTTGGGGATGGTCCTTGCATGGCTAAGAGTTGAACTCGATCCTTATGGATCCCTTCCAACTTGGCATATTCTCTGATTCTGTGATTTACAAGTATGTAAACCACACGAACCATTGTGAGATTTTGCTTATTTTTAAAGAAAAGTCATATTAAAGGTAAATGTCACTTTTCCATAACAAAAAAACCCCAGCCTTGCAAATCATCAACAGAATCAGAAACATCCCATATCCAAGTCGTCAACAAGCAGCAAAATTCTCTAGAGATTCATTCACATCAGAAGATCAGGTATTTTTTCCTCAGCTAAAGAAAGACTCTCAATACTATCACATACACTCCTCTTGGTGCTGTTACAATGTTTGATCTCAGCTAGATCTCATGTACCTCCAGGCTAAGCCTTTTGTCACTTGTCCACTACTAGGTTTGATGCCCTAATAGCAGCTGAAGGGAAAAGATAATTCTGGTCAGTATATGATTGTCATCAGCTGGTCTTGTCATCCAAGCTGGTGTCAACAAGGTTTTGACTTTTATGATCACAGAACCTTTGAGTATCAAGGACTGCTACAGAGAGATGTAACAGCTCTGGCAAAGTGGGGCAAGAGTACTTTTGTAAAGAGGCTGGCCAACCTGGTCAGAAGAATTTTACACTAGGAAAATAGAGGAATGAATTTGCAAACCACAGTCAAGTAAAGATATAAACCATAGAAAGGGGTGGAAAGGAGAGGATGAAGAGCAATTTTAACAAGAATGACTTAAAGAGTGATAAAACATAATAAAGAGAAGCAATTGAAGTACATATTTACAAATATGTGCAGCCTGGGAAACAAGCAGAAGTGACTAGAACTCCAGCCACAAAATTGGGACATAGTTTGAAAAACCAAGGTAATGGTAGGACAGCTAGAACAACTGCATTGAGCAATGAATAGGTGCGAGATCTTCAAAAGGGGCAGAAAAAGGAGAGAAGCTGCCCTTACTCTGAAGGATGCATGACCCTCCTCTCCAATATATGCAAAAGATGGTGTGAGCTCATAGGGTCAGTTCAGAGATCATGCCTGTAAGAATGGTAGGATTGTGTCCACCCAATCAGCATGTGGAGGTGGACAAGTTTCTTTAAACCACAGGGGAAAGTCTCTGTGTTACAGATTCCAGTTCTCAGCAGGAACTATAACCTGCCTGATATCTGCTGGCATTATAGTGCAGTAAGCTTCAAGAACTCATGATTTCCAGAAGGTATTAGGGGTTACATCATGATGTGGAGGGACATGCAATTGGATCTGCTGTTTACTAACAAGGGAGATAGGGTGGTGGCTGGTTTCTCTGTAGTGAGCATGATATAGCAGAATGGTTATGAAACATGATGTAAACAAATGTAATCTTCCAGAAAACCCTGACAGTGCCAGAACAAATAACACAAATGTATGTGTTATTCTGTGAAGGCAGCTAACTCTTCTATTGTTAAAAATTGCCAAGCAATC
Organism: Calyptomena viridis; assembly: GCA_013390005.1. NCBI lineage: Eukaryota > Metazoa > Chordata > Aves > Passeriformes > Eurylaimidae > Calyptomena > Calyptomena viridis. The sequence goes on from WEIV01030163.1 coordinate 14,349, forward strand.
ATATAATTAGAATGGCATTCTCAGATCATCCTTTTCAAGATCTTCTAGAAGTCAGATAAGATTTAGAAGGCAAAATAATTTTAAAAAAACTTAAATAAAAAAGGTTCATCTTGGAAAAAGGATTTCTTTCATGTACCAATCAAATGAAAATTATGACATCTCTAAGGTACTGAAATATCAGACCTATGTTCTTGCTCTGCATGAGGACATGGAATGTGTTGTATTTTTAATAACTGTCCTTTTAACAGTGAGGATTATTCCCCTGAGATCACATCAGAATCACATGATGCGGATTTTCATTTTCTTTTAGTGCATTTAAAGATTTGTCTAAGTGAAATGAACTGTGTTGACTGCTATGTGAGAGGTGCAAATCATCTATCTTATTTTTTGCAACAGAAATAAGAGAGTAGAAGAGCATTTTGGGCCAAAGAGACTGTGGAAGTAGATAAGGTATAAATGAGCACAGATGGTGAAAAGAAGAAAAACCCTAAATAAGTATATATATGTCATACTATGCTAATGTTAATTCACTATCAGTAACCAAAAAATTTAGTACCCACATGAAAACAAGTAAGCAAACTATTTAATGATCCCTCACTTGACTTGTCAAGCTGCTTACCTGTAGAGGAAGTACTACCTACTGTTACTAAATAAGAAGGACCCCATAACTGCCGCGGTGGCCTGCCTCAGGGACAGCGACCTGAACTCTTCTTGAGCCCCAGACTAGCTCCAGCCATCCGGCCAAGGGGCACCTGGTAGGAGTGGGCCACCCTAGGGCTTAAGGTCTCTCACCAAGAGATGACCAGCCCAGAAGCAGCTAAGGTTCAGAGGAATGCTACCCACTCGCAATCCTCTTCACCTTAGGTGTTAGGGTGCAGCTATTGGAGGGCAAAGGATTAAGAGCAACTCTCGATGGTTGGGTAAAACAGGAACAGTTTATTCAGAGGACTAGCCTCTAAGGAAATCAACCAGGGAGAGTACCAGTTAGCTCTGTGCAGGGGTTTAAATTCTGAGACAGACTGAGGGGAGGAGAGTAGGAAAGGACAAATGGGTGTAAAGGGAAGGAGGGATTAGGGAAGGATTACATCATGGGGAAGCCAGTGGCCTACTACTCAAGCCTATCAGCTACTGAGTGAGTAGGACTGGCAGGAGGAGTTCTGGAAGCGTAGGGGGGGTTAGGGTACAAATATGGTTCGGGGACAGAACATTTCTGAACTAGGGGAGGAGATAGGGTAATTTAGGGGAGGATACAGAACCAGGAAGGTACTAACAGTGTGGGAAGGAAAAGGGGATGACCGAGCAGTCCATTGAGCATATAACAGGGGTAACAGAACTGTACAGAAATCATAACAAACACAAAGAATTAAAGAAGCGCATCACCACACATAATTACAGTTGTTTTGAAGTATGTATTAAAATAAGAACTCATAAAACATATAAAATAATACAAAATTGGAAATTCAATTATTTATACTTAGATATGAATACATTATATCCCTATATTAAATGTTTAACTGTTTGTGGTAAAGTCTCAAAATGTGTCAAAAATCTTACAAATTATAGAATGCTTTGAGTTGGAAGGCATCCTTAATGATCATCTAGTCCAAATCGCTGCCATGGACATGGACATTTTTTGCTAAAACAGGTTGTTCAAAGCGCTGTTCAGTCTGACTTTGAACATTTCCAATGGTGGAATATCCACTTCTCTGGGCAAGCTGTTCCAGGGTTTCAACACCCTCATCACAAAAAATCTCTCCCTTATATTCAACCTAATCTGCTCTATTTCAGTTTAAAATCATTACCACTTGTCCTGTCATTACAAGCCCTAGTAAAAATTCTCAATTTTTCTTATGAGCTCTTCACTTTAAATATTCAAAGACTGGACTGAAGTCTTCTTAGAGTCTTCTCTTTTCCAGTCTGAACTCTCTTAGCCAGGAAGGATGTTCCAGACCTCTGATCATTTTTGTGGCCCCCTCTGGACTCTCTCAAAAAGTTCCACTTTTTCTTATATTGAGATGGATGCAGCACTCCGAGTAGGATCTCACAAGAGCAAAGTAGAGGCAGAGAATCACCTCCCTCAACCTGCTGGCCATAATTTTTATGAAGACAAGGATATGGCTGGCTTTCTGAGCCACAAGCAGACATTGCCATCTGATATCCAATTTTTCATCTACCCATACCTCCAAGTCCTCCTCTGCAGACCTGCTCTCCAGCAGTCACTCAGTCTGTACTCATAAAGGCAGTGGACTCAACCAGGTGCAGGACCTTGCACTTGGCTTTGAACTCCATGAAGTTTGTGTGAGTCCACTTCTCAAGTCAAGGTTCCTCTGAATGGCATCTCTTCCCTTAAGCATATCAACGGCACTGCTCAGATTGATGTGATCTGCAGAGTTGTTAACAGTGCACTCAATCCCACTATCTATGTCCTTAGTGGAGATACTAAATATTATTAATCCCAGTATGGACTTTTGAAGGATAGCACTCATCACTGGTTTCAATTTGAAGTTTGGCATGTTTACTGTACTCTTTGGATGTCAACATGAAGCCAATTCCTTATCTGTGTTACTATCCACCCAGCAAATCCATATGTCTCCAATACAGAAGTAAGAATTGTGAGGACCATATTAAAGGTCCTTCAGAAGTCTATGTAGATTACATGAGTTATTCTTACCTTGTCCTCAACTGATGTAGTCATTTCATTTGTAAGTGTAAAAGATCCTTTCCACAAGATTATTTCAAGGAGTTTTAGGGCTTATTTCAGGTAGAAAGACTCTCTCTCCTAGAAGAGGCACCTTTCCAGAGACAGTTAAATGTTTTTCTGACACTGCATTCCAGAGAAGCTCTCCCTGCCACAGGAAGAAGATAAGCTTCTTGTAGACATGTTTGAAGGTCTCTGCAAGGGCAGCCAGGAGTGATAAAAAGCCTGAGAAGAACAGGGTTGCATCTTTTTGCCAAGGCCTATAATTTTTTTAACACTGTTAGGTCTAATGTTCTTTAGTTTTTTTAATGTTCTAAAAAATGGAGGATATCTGCATTATCTTTTCCTCGTATTTGGTGTAGCTCAGTTGCTCCACCCAGCATAACCATGTGGTGGTTGTGGAGAAGGTCAAGGACTGTGAAAGCAGTGCTGGTGATTCCCCAAGTCGATAGACGATCTGATGACAGTCGTTGAGCCCTTCTGACTCCTTTTTTGGTGATGATGACCCCTTTTGGGGACTGGCTCAAAATACAGTCTGTGACAGAGGCTAGCCCAGAGACAATTGAAGCAGTTCTGCAAACACTGCTGTGGGCGTTGGCGGGTAAGTCTGGCCGTATGTTAGCAGGCAGGGTGGGTTGGTTTTTGCACTCTAGACTTAAGGCCCTTGACCAGAGGGTTTTGGCTTTGTGGGACCAGGTGGTAGCCCTGGAAGAACAGACTGGCGATCTGAAATGTGCACAGAACTTGGAGCAGGTTGTATTGGCAGCTCATGAACAGCACTGCCAGGATCTGCATCGGATCATGGAGTGCTTGGTGTCTTGCATTGCTGGTGCATGGCCAGGACAGGATGCAGGTGTGGTCTTGCCCTCCTGCTTGTGAATCAGAGATCCAGAAATCACACCTAACACCAGAGAGTTGTTAGATGGAACATTCTGTTTATTAACAACATTGGAAGCCACTAGGTATTATTACCATAAGTAGCTCAAGGGAGCAATCTCAAAACAGCGTATTTGTACAATTTTGAACAAAGAACTCAACAACACCTCCCAGCTATTTCAACCCCCCCCCTTTATATCATCCAGGTATTCTCAAATTTCTTCTAGTGTCTCATCCATTGATCAATGCTGCTATCTCACATCTTCTTTCAACCATGAATTGAGTCTGGGGTCTCTTTGAATTTATCATTATAATCTTCATCACCCAAACTTTGGTTGACCTTTCCATGTTTGCAAACCCTCAACACAAGCACATCCCAGTTTCATCAACCTTTAAGTCCCTACCTTATTGTTTTAACTACTTCCTAAGACATATTTTTCTTTAGTTAAAGATTATCTACCCTAGTCCTTAGCTAAAACAATTTTCTATTGAATTCGACTCCTTAGTTGATTCTTTTCTTTTGATTAAATTTTATAGGGTACATTGGCCTCTAAGAATAATTTCTGCAGGTGCATAGCTCAGGTCTCTTCTAATCTTCTAAATCTCCATTTATCTCTAAGTCAAGCATGACCCTAACAGACCTTAAGCAAAATCTCATGGTCCTAACTTTAAGATTCTTTGATTATATAAGGCATAGTTGCTAAATACTTAAAAGCCATATTCAAAAAATCATTATCTTTATATCACTTGGATGCAGTAATTCCTTTTCATTTTATTTTTGTTCTCCATACTATAGATATATACACCTGCGATGTATTTGCACCTGTGAATTTTCCCAGTCTGGTTGCTGGCGTGTTGCCTTCTCTTTCCCTATTACACGCAATGTTCTGAGCTTGCTGGCATGTGCTGCTTCCACATAGCTGTCAAACCAGCTGCACTGAGAGGGACTTTGACATAAGCAGGACTCCATATGATGACTACGGCAGCTTGTGGTTGGTGCTCAGCTTGCTGGATTGTTTTATATCTTAACAGAAGGACTTACTTGATAGTGCTGAAATATTTATCCCTTTCCTATGTGCTTTGCCATGTGCCTTTGCACACTGTTACGTTCTATATTTCTGGTCCTGGTGGGAATACTTTCCTAAGTGAGGGGGTGGAATGTAAGCATAAAAGGTCATTTATACAAGATTATTTCAAGGAGTTTTAGGGTTTATTTCAAGTAGGAAGTCTCTCCCTCCTGGAAGAGGCACCTTTCCCAGAGACAGTTTTTCTGCCACTGCATTCCAGAGAAGCTCTCCCTGCCATGGGAAGAAGATAAGCTTTTTGNCGTTCTATATTTCTGGTCCTGGTGGGAATACTTTCCTAAGTGAGGGGGTGGAATGTAAGCATAAAAGGTCATTTATACAAGATTATTTCAAGGAGTTTTAGGGTTTATTTCAAGTAGGAAGTCTCTCCCTCCTGGAAGAGGCACCTTTCCCAGAGACAGTTTTTCTGCCACTGCATTCCAGAGAAGCTCTCCCTGCCATGGGAAGAAGATAAGCTTTTTGTAGACATGTTTGAAGGTACCTACACAGTAGGTGATGCTGGGGATGATAAAAACCCTAAGAAGGACAGGACTGTGTCTTTTTGCCAAGGTCTATAATTTTTTAACACTGTTAGTTTTAGTGTTCTTTAGTTTTTTTAGTGTTCTCACCTTTAGAAATAAGTTTTCCTAAATCCTTCCACTCTTTCTGCTTTTTGAGGAACACTTGCATTACTTTTCCTTCACACACTGTAGATAGCCACAAGATTAGTAAGTCAGAATTTGCTTTTTGAGAAGCAATGTTGGCTGTCTCTGATCAGCACTCCATCTTCCATATGCTTCAACATAAATTCCAGGAGGATCTATTCCATGATCTCAGTGGGAACAGAGGTGAAGCTGACTGGCCAATAGTTCCCACGGTCCTCCTTTTCATCCTTTTAAAAAATCGGTGTGATGTTTTTCTTCTTTTCCAGTTGCTAGGGACTTAGCCTGACTGCCATGACTTTTTCAAATACATTAGAGACCAGCTTGGCATTTACCTCAACTGGTTCCCTCAATGTCCTAAGCTGCACCTTGTTGAGTCCCATGGACTTTTGTATATTCAGGTTCCTGAGGTGGTCTTGAATCTGATCTTCTCTTTCAATGGATGAATCTTCATTTCCGTAGTCCCTGTCTTAAGGCTCAGGGCCTTTGAGATGTAAGAAGGATGACTGGCAGTGAAAATCAAAGCAGAGAAGTTATTGAGTATCTCAGTCTTCTTCATGTCGTTTTAACTTGTTTTCCTGTGAACAGGAAGACTATTTTCATTAGTAAAGTCTAAACATTTACTCATGTTGACACCAAAACAGAATTTCAGAATAGAATTTAAGCTTTTCGATACAAGTTATTCTCCATATTCTCTAAGAGAGTACATTTGTCTTCTCTGGGTTGGCTTTATGTGCAGGGAAGGTTTGAGTAGGAAGCTGCTGCAACGTAAGTACAAAATAGGGTATGTTCATTGATAACACAACTACATCTGTTTTGGCAAATTCTTACCTCTACAATGAATTCAACTGAATGAGCTCAAGAATGTAAAAACATGGTTTCAGTTTTGTAAGTATTTTTACTGGAAAAAAGAATAAAATCCGCAAAGTATTTCACAACATCTGTACTTTTAACTGCAATTATATAATAATTTTAATTTTTTTCCATCTGATTTGGAAGATATTTTTCAGTTATATTTCTATCTATTTAAAAAATACTGACAGACTTTCAGTTCTGACTCTCCATATTTATAGTCAAAAAGTATTCCTTGTTGATACAAGAAATGTATGGAGTTACTTACCATGCAAGAATTGATGATTTGCATAAACATTTCAGTCTTGGTCTTGTCTGATGTCTTTTTTTTTCGGGCCATTATCAAACTCCTTTTGTATTTCTGTTTCACAGTAAGTCCCATAAGAAATTAAATGCACTTTTTCCTTTTGGTATTCTTTTCAAGAAATCCATTCACTTGCTTTTATGAGAGACAATGTGCTTGAGTGGAATGAGCATAGTTCATCATTCTGGTCCCCACTGAACTCATGATCTTGAGGTATGTTTGGTCACAATGACAAGTCCCACATGGTCAGATTAGAAGATAATATATTGATAGCAATCCATTGTAAGTACTTAATTTTGATGAAGGCTAATCTAAATACATCTCCACTCAAAAATAATCTTTTTATTATTGTTTTTCTTTTT